>QFES01000884.1:0-39055 GCA_003316375.1 Tylopilus plumbeoviolaceoides
AGGGCGGAGGTGGTCCTAAGTACAGTGAGTCTGGCTTATCTTTACATCATGTGGTCAGACTGAGGCAACGTTTTGTTAAAGCCATAACATAGCTTTTTAGATGTACAGTCTGGTGGTTGTAATCGTGATGTATTAGCCAGAAAGATATGACGGCCAGAGAATGCATGCAGGCGCTGGGTCGCAGCATTTTCCTTCCGGCTGAGAACTGCTACTTACATGGATTGGCCGTTCTTTCCGAGTTTGGAGTAGGCGAACGCATCGGCTGGTAGCTATCGTGTTCGTTTGCATCTGAGTGTTGCTCTGCTCATTCCGAGCCCGCCAGAGAGTGCTGTGACTGCCACTGCATGATGGAGTGATACGAGGATCACCCAGTGGCTGGCGAAACACTGTAATGTATGCAGTTTTTCCGGCTGTCTGATGCACTCAATCATGCATCATGCGATCAGGACAATCATACTTGCTGGCGATGCAATTTTGCATGTATGAGCACTTCAAATGCGGCTTCCCCTCTCAAGCAGATCACGGAGGCGTCATGTCGTTTTCGCCATGCTAAGCTGTTTAGGACGATCCACATCTTACGCAAGGAAGGATTCCGCTCTACCATGCCGCAAAACGGAATCACTTGTTGGAATTTGACACAGATGACCCGATCACAGAACGCAATGATGCGTAACATGGGGATGCTTGAAATGTGATGAATAATCACGAGCGGTGAAAAAACCAAACTAACTGACATCACATCGGATATTGCTCAGGCAACTACACGAGCAGGGTAGCACGAACGAATCAAGCTATCTGCTTTATGCAATGATTGAGCTTAACGTCATTGTCCAATCAGCCTACAATATCGATATGGCGGTGAAGAATGGCGGAACTTGTCCCGTGTACTCGATGTACGGTTCATCTCGTCTTCCTGAGGGGCCCTTCACGTCTTCTGGTCCGACGAGAATCAACGTCGCGTTGAGTACAACAAGGGCGGTACATGGAACGCAAGCGTATGGGTCAGCTGCATCACGGTCTGTCTATCAACGACTTGCTTTATAGTCGGTCTGGTCACCAGACTATATAGGTAAACCGTCGCGAGTCTGGATTCCATACGTGAAATCCAACAAATTCGAGTCTTGTGGGGTATCAGCGCTTCAGCAATGATGAGTCGAAAGAAATACAGAACAAGATGTGCGCAACAAGTTGCCACTCACATCAGAAGACGCAGAAGGCCAGCGGTGGACACCCTTTCTTTCTTTTAAAGCCATTTGTCTATGCTGCCAAAGGTACCAAACTTAGATATCGCAATAGCCATTCAACAAGTTGGCAGGACAATGATCTCCTAGCTGACACTACGAGCTCGAGTCGCAATCATGCTCTCCGTTCCTTCAAGAGATTGGAACGCTTTTGATTAAGAAATATGTACACTACGTTACCTACGTCCGAAGCGGCCCGGGCGCGTGCTCTTAGTCTACTCACGGGATTAACATCATGATGTCATCGTGGCTCGGGCTAGGTTGAGCCTCGTTGCATGGCATAGCCCATACTTTTCATCGCAGATATCTATGGCGAGCTGAGATGTGCACAGACCTGCCCATAGGGCATCCATTTCGCGTGTCGCAATCGGTCTGACGAGCCTGTGGCAATGCTATGATCGGAGAGCCGCATGCTGGTGTGTTCGTATATCGAATTCCCACGGACTAACAACACCATAAACCTGTCCCCTAAAGGGTCCAGGAAGTAGCAGACCTATAGCGAGCTTGTGTCGTCGACGACTACTCATTTGTTGTAGACAGATCAAAATGTCTTGGACGTTTTGAAAAATCGCAGGCTAACACGAGGCTCGTAGAGGGACATTACATACCTCGTGTCACGAGTCGTGTGTTCAGCGTGTTCAGATCTTTCACAGCTACAGGGCAGGGCCGTCTTCAAGCGCTAGTAGTAGCTCGGCCCTTCACAAATGTGTCGCCACATCCTGTAGAAAATCTCAGTCTTCTCTTGCTTCTTTTTGGTCGGAAAACAGGTGGAATGTCAATGACTTACATCCGAGGATGTTCAATTAGTATTTCTGCATGCTTACCATGTGTCACCACCACACGTACTCGTCTCGGAACTTGCCAGAAGAATGGTCACGTATCACGGCGTCCTCACGGATACATCGTTGTCCGTTGCTGTAAAATGGTGACGGTTCCCGAGCACGGCACGCTTTCATAAAAGTGACCAGCCTTCCGCGAGATGAACGTAACTCTGACTCGCCTCCTCCCTCGCTTGAGCGTGTCTGGATGTCACCGCCTGCACCATACAGATGCCCTACTTGCAAAGGTTCCAGTATCTCGGACGATTCGAGGAACCTTGTCGTCTTTATCGACGGCACGTCAAACAAATCTGGTCCCAAGGTGACTGATTTCTCGAGGCAGAGGCATAGTACATTTCTGACTCAGATACCGGCAGAAAACAAATGTCAAGAAGCTATACGATGCCTTACCGAAGGATGACCGCAAACAGCCGAAATGTTACTTCGAGGGCATCGGTGCATATGACGATGATTTGCCACTGACGAGTCGTGTGGGGTGCACGATCAAAAGTGGATTTGAGATGGCGTTCGCTTGGTCTGTTCAATGCGATTGTTTGCGCCACTGGTCATTCTGACGGTCGTTGCAGCACAGTTGGAGAGAACGTGAAAAAGGCGTACCGTTGGGTAGCGGATAACTACCAAGAAGGGGATCGTGTGTATTTGTTTGGTGCGTCCAACTCTCCGCCTTGCTCCCGCAGAAGTGATCATATCAAAGTACTCACAGGGTTCTCTCGGGGCGGATATCAAGTGAGGGCACTTGCTGGAATTATCCACGAGGTGAGCAAACATGACTTGGCCCGTCTCACCGAAGACTTACACTCGCGACAGGTTGGCCTGTTGCGACAGCCTGAAGCCAGGGAGGAACGAATCGAGCAGTCAGTATTTCCATCTTTATTGTGCATATGTGACGACACCCCACTGATATCTATGACAGGGCCTATCGCCGTTACACCTCCATTGACCCGAATAATCCCAAGACCAAAGAGGAGGCTACACAGTTCAAGAAGGATTTCTGTCGGGAAGGTGTGAGGATTCATTTTGTGGGTGTTTGGTGCGCAGAACCATTTCATCGTGTCCTTTACATGTTAAACTGACTTTCACCAGGGATACAGTGTCTTCTCTGCGCCTCATTAAAGCGGCTGTCCACATCACCTCCTCTGCTTCGGTAACCAACGCATGTCACTTCCGGCATGCGCTCGCTCTTGATGAACGCCGAGTCAAGTTCATGCCCGAGTACTTTTCGGAGGTTAATGCACATCGTAGCGACGTACGAACCCGTAGGGCTGCTATTGGTGATACTGAGAATGTCCAGCACGTGAAAGAGGTCGGTGACGTGAAAGAAGTCTGGTTCGCGGGCAGTCATTCTGACGTGTAAGTCGTACATCAACATGAGGTCTCTAAAATCATGACGTACTTTTGCGTCCAGAGGTGGAATGAGCCGACCACAAGCAGATGGGGTCCTTAACTCCGCGGATGGTGAACATCATCCCGTTCACTCTGGCAACGTGCCTCTTGTCTGGATGAGACGGCAAGCTGCCACCAAAGGACTACATGTCAAACCAGAAACGTCAGCATGGCACCCGGAGGACATTGATTTCGGCAGAAAGGATACAATGAGCTGGAGTTGGAAATTTTTCGAAGTGATACGCATTTACCATCAGATATCATTCAGTGGCACTGGTAAACACGCTTGGAGGTGCTTGTCTAGTCTTATACGTTCAATTTCGTCGCTGATCGCTGATCGCTGCAGGAAGCATGGGTATCGCCCTCGTTCAGTCATCCCTACTCAACAAATCCATTTCTCTGTATTTCCCGGTGATATCTACGCACCTCGAGGCACTCTAGCCCATCGTGTCGATATCCCAACGATGCCGTTAAGTGCCGGTGGACTATCGCCAACTCATCCCTGGACGACTGAGCTCCCGGACGATGAAAGCATGACATCCCTGTTGAGGTCATTACTTAACGATGAACACAAGACGCTCAGGTCTCTTGGGGAAATATTGTTCCTTCTTGATTTCCGTAAGCGCCATCTTCTGTCCATAGCCTTCGGCAACATTCACCTCCCTTACGCGCTTAACCCATCAAGGACTAAACAAAGGACAGACTGGGACAATACCCAGACCTGAATGGCTTGAGGTCTCCATAGGCAAACACTCTGGTTTCAACAAATTTGCTCTCACCGTCATTCACGATGTAGTTTGCACTGGTATGTTATCTCACTAGTCATCGGGAGTTTACGCTGGTCCCATGCATATCCACAGAAAATCTTTCTACCTCCGAGGAGCGAGTAGCGGATGCAAGGGGTGCTCTGAAACAGATACTCGGCAATCCAGACCACTTGGACTTCCACAGAACGCTTTACATTGTACGGCTCTTGGTAAGGCACCGAGACCTCCGTCGGCGCTTTATTGCCCACACCGAAGTGGCTCGAGCTCTGATACTCGCCGTCGAACATGTCCCCCAGAGTAGTAGCAAGGACGCATTTCCTTTGGTTACGGAGAGCCTCTGTCATCTTATTGATGGTGGTGAGTTCAATCTCCATGTTGTGCAGTGCACGGCTCATCGTTAACCAGGGGAAATACCAGTCCGAGACGTTGTCGATCAGCTAACGGCGAGGGTGAATGAAAAAACAAAGCTCTCGCTGACCTTGGAAATGAAAGGTGATAATGTTCTGCTAGACGTGTGTTTTCGCTGACTTGTGCTTCATAGCACCGAGCCATTTGGTAGCTTCGCTTGCAATGATCGCAACTCTTGCTAAGCACCTGGACTCGTCACGTAGGCAGCCCCTCCTTGGCCTCCGCACCCTTTGTTCATCTCTTCGTCAGGTCGAGGTGAAGAATTGCAGTCTAAGATTATCGATCTAGCAAAGCAGGGAAGAAGTCTGGTTGGTCCAGCTGCTGTAGAGGCTTTGGTCGCACTGACCGTTACGGGTGAGTCATTGGTCCACTCGCACATATTCTGTTACCTGATGGAATCAGTCCCCCACGATGTTCATATTTCTAGTATCATAGGTTACCTCAGTCATTCACTCCCCCGGTTGGATGCAGAGATAGACAATGCCCCTTTACCCCAAGACACCAACGAATTGCCTCGTATCCTCCAGCAGGTCAACGGTAGGTGCCGCCCGCAATCTATGCCCTCTTGCATTGACTCATATCAGGTTCCGGGGGTCTCGATGATGTACTCATGCAGAAGCTAGTGTCGACTACTACGTCTTGGAATGCCCACCTACGTACTGCGGCAACGTTGACGCTACTCAAGTTATGCCACAGTAAGTCCCACCTCCGAGGCATTGCCTTTTCATGTAGTTGAGCAAGGGCGGAACAGACTCGACTATCCGGGGGGGTTATTCGAGACCCATGCTGGACATCTTCATGAAACAGTTAGAACGACAAAAGACCTCGCTGCTGGCAGCATACGCGCTGTTGTTCTGTTTGAAGTACAGTGAGTCAGCATGCACCTTGTCGAAGGGGTCGGCTAACATATAAACTGCTAGAAGACATGTGGACAGCCAACGACTTCGCTCGTGCTGCACCGCTTGTCGTTGCAATGGTGGATAAGGGCTGGTTTGATGACGCAGTAGGTCGGGTAGAAGGATCTAAAGTATTTAGCGAACTCATGGCGTCAGGTAATCCTGGACAAAGTCTCGCTGATCGCAACTTCTACTGATGCTGTTGACGCAGATCGTTTGAGGGAAGAAGTCCTCAAGCTTGGAATTGTTGATACGTTACAGAAGCAGCTTGAAGGCAGTGATCACCACAAAACCCGCATGAGTTTGATTTGTCTCAAGATATTTTGTGTGTCCTACGTAGATTTCTCTGCACCTATATGACTGACTCATTTGCAGGGCAATTGGAACCGACGGAGTTGACAGGGATTCTAAGCAACAGCTTGATCCAGCTGAGGGACGTAAACAAGAACGTTCAGAGGAAGGGTGCTAGAACTCTATCTGCACTGGCTCGGACGAGTGAGCACAGCTCGGTGTCATCTAGTCGTGCAACTACTGACAAGCTGAGTTAGAGGTTGGTGAGGAGGCTATATTCCCACGCGTCCCCGATATTGTGCGTATGCTGCTCCCGCCTCCAGAGGGCCACTTCCAAACACCCTCCCAACTATTCGGTCCTATCGCTGCGGTGTATGACCTGTGCAGGAATGGTGAGTTTTGAGCCCGTCTCTATTCCGAGCATGAGTTGATTTCGCTTGTGCCTTCGATTCAGAGACCCTACGCGAGCGCATTAAGGGGTCGTCCGAATACCAGAAATTCATGCAACTTCGCAAAGAGAGTCCGTTCTATCCCCCCGTCAGTAGCAAGCCAGTCAGAGGGAAATAATTCCCGTGTGGTTGAAAGGAATACAACAATAAGTGCGGTGTTTTCATGACTCGTCCACGCAGGCGACTCCTGTATTGTCAGACTTGGCAGGCCGTTCTCGCCCCTGTATATGTAGGAGTTTTTTTAATTTAGTCCACTATGTGCCTCCGTATGCACCTCTATGTGGTACTTCGAGACTACTCTAGTGTGTTGCGAACACTGTCGGAATGGCTGGACACCACCTGTATTAACGCGTTGCCACGACACTGCGTGAACACGTCGAGTTGAAAAAGTTTGTGCTTGATGCAAACGGAGTTTCTTCCATTCTATTCAAAGTGCGTGTTGCGAGGTGTGACTTCAATTCATCACCGGACGGAATCTACTAGCACGAAACTTGTGTACCAAGTAGCAGTGCCCGTACGCAGTGTGTACTGTCCTTAAAAACTCGACCATCCTCAAAGTCGATTTCACCATTCCCTTCTCACTACTGTTCAGGTTCAGAGTCTCAGCACCCGCAAAAAGGATTATGGCACACCAGACAGCATACATGTTGGACGACATGATCACAGCCGTAGACGCTGGCTTCTCGTACGACGGCATCGTGTCAGTGCCAGAAACAGGTTTAGAAGACGTTGAATACCGGCGTAGTTCGCTCCGCGACAGCATGGTAGGATCTCCAAATAACTTTGGTCGCCGCCGGCTCATAGAGTGTGGGTATAGGACCGACTTTGGAAAAGAGGGGCAGCCATTTCAAGAGGGGCAGCCTGGTGAGTAGCACCTCGGGTGGGCCACTAGTATCGACGGGGAGAGCTGACAGGCACAATGCAGGATCTTCTCGCAAAACCAGCACCGTCGCGCGCTCCCCACGTCCGAGGATAGCCGCACTGATAAAAACCGGAGTGATCTGTCTTTCGGTTCTTCCAATGAGCGATCTGGAGCGCTCACCCAGGAACCTTCCTATAGAGTGCAGGTAGGGCAAAGCGAGCTACACGGGGAAGGTCTGCTAGAGCTGATATTGAACAATCTTTCAGCCCCGCGGAGCACCGCAGCTAGACGATGAAATTGGCATTCAGACTTACCATTGTTTTGCAGGCCTACCGTTTATTAATAGAAGTCGTCGCAAGGCTCTTGGTGCAAAAAGCGCTCACGTTTCGACGCCTCTGAGGATATGCGAGACCGTCGAGAACGATTAGAATGTTGTGTCAGCGTCTGCCAGTGTCCAGGAATTCGGCATGGCGAGGTCCCGATCCAAACATTGCGAGAAGAACGGCCCGGCTAACTGGTAAGAGAAGTGAGGGGAAGATGCTGTTTGGAATAGACTTCAAGCCGGCCAGGAGAGGACGACGATGGACATTTCGGTGATGGCTCGATTGTCATGGAGGGCATGTCCCATCATTGCTGTGAAGCATTCAGGCAAGCGGCCAAATACCTAATGAGGACTTGGCAGAAAGGCATTCACATGAATTCCGAGCCAATACTGTACCTTCAAATGTCGAGCTCGAAAGTTTCAGTTATACGGGCTGACAGATAGGTCTTCACTTGAAGGCCTTGCCGGCAGTGACCGCTTCTTCCGAGTTCTTGCCCCTCCATGTAGGCCAGTGCCTCATGTAAATCCTCTTCATGCAGATCACGAACATCTCGGGTCATCTCCTACTGAAATGACAGGGAATTTTCAATTGAGGCTACATGATAGAAAAGTTACTCCCGGTAATGCGGTACTCTTTCGAATTCACTTCTCATATACGGAGTAGAAGCGGTCGTCAAATTCAGACCTGAGCGGTTCACACCGTGACTCTCACCCTACTGACTCCGGTCAATTGGGCCCTCTCCTCGATGACAAAAACCTGAAAAAGATTATCAACGTCTGAATGCGTAGGGTCTCAGAGTTCTCTCACTTCACAGGCTTATTCGCATCCTTGGTTCCGGAGGGTCAGGACGAGGCCGAACTCCATCATTCCCCCCAGTGGCTATTCTTGGTACATTTTCCCGTCTTCTCGGAAGCCTTTCGGTGTCACCCTCACTTTTCTCGTCTCTCAGCCTGGGCAATCTCTCCGTCCTGTCATTCCGAGCTGCCATCAAGTTACGTAACCATCTAGGCATTTCCGCATGTTAACATGCCCTAGGTTAACATGCCCTAGGGACATCAACATTAAGAGGTGGGTGCACCTAGCTGCCACTGATATGGTCGTCCGAAATAGATCCTGGGTCGCATGTCCCGTAGAACTTCATTACACTTCAGGAAAGAGAAATAAGGAGACGAACCACGCCGTCATCGACCCAATCAGCCATGCTACGCCGGTACGTTGCATCCTCCAGACCTGTTTCTGGTATTGAAACGATACCATCGTATGAGAGGCCTTCTTCGACCGCTGTGATCATGCCATCTAGCATATACGATATGCGGGCTGGCATAGCGCCGGGCTAGTGCAATGGGCGATGAGAGCGAAGGAGCACTTGTCACTGCAAATGCAAGAAGGCATTCCTCAGGAATGTTCATATCAGCCTTTGGTCACGCAGCTTCTATGAGCATCTGGGCAGCCGCGGGCGCTGCCTCTGCCGAGAGGAAGATAATTACGTCAATGACACCTGGAGGCTGCGCGCCGTGAG
Source organism: Tylopilus plumbeoviolaceoides (assembly GCA_003316375.1). Lineage (NCBI taxonomy): Eukaryota > Fungi > Basidiomycota > Agaricomycetes > Boletales > Boletaceae > Tylopilus > Tylopilus plumbeoviolaceoides. The sequence goes on from QFES01000884.1 coordinate 8,979, forward strand.
TCAATAGCCATTATTCGATTGGAAAAACTTCACAGGAACCATGAGGACATATCGCCTCTTTTCTTTGTGAGGAATTCACAACTGCACGACCCTGAATGGAAATGTCACTAACACTGAGGTCCTCTTTATCGCTAATTTGCGGTAAACAGATGCAGCTTTACTCTGCACAATGGAAGCTGTCACAGTCGAATTATCAAACCTCCCAACTCATCAACTTGAAAGTATGTGTATTTTGTCGGAAGCGTGTGTGTCTGCGTGAGAGGCCCATCACCACGTGTACGAGTTACAGGCTCGTCGCTGGAGAACGCCGCCGTCGATGCTAGTCTGGCGTGATCAACATATCCCACACTTAGTCGAGACAACTTAGGAGCTCGGAACCAGTCATGCCCAATTGATTTTCAAGACCGTGGATGGCTGCGTCGACGGAAGGCCGCTAAGCCTTGTCATGTTAATGTTGAGAAGGTTTGCACGAGATTACCGCGAGGCAGAATGGTTGGCACACGCTCAGACAATGAAGTCAAATTCGGACCAGTTGACACTCGTCAAATTGGATGCGCAGAGTGCCTGGTGATATTCAAGGGCGTGAGGATTCAATACGGAATGTAGTTCATACAATGAGACCAGGATACCGTGCGACTTGGCGTCGATAAACTATGGATTGTGCTGATGGCAGCGAAAGTACTCTTCCGCCTGCACAGCTGAGGACCGCCGCATACTACAGTGCAAGCTCTCCTTCGGCAACAGCGTGTTGACGGAGTTCCTGTAGAATATTGACGAACGTGAGATAAGGCCCGAGCTCGCAAGGCTAACCAGTAAGCGCACCTTCTGGGGGCAGTGGGGAGGCGGGACTGGGAGGTTCTCAAGGGTATTCGCCAAAACGGGAACGAACTTCCTGAACTTCGCAGACCCGGAAGATGAGATAAGCTCAGAGGTGGAATATAGAATGCATAGAGTCCGGAGTTTCTCAGCAACCGGGACACCTCCGATGGGGGAATGGAGTGACGAAAGGCAATGAATTTGAGGAGGTGGATGAAACACTGAAGGAACCAACTCGCGCAATGGACGTGGAGTTGGCAGGAGTCCTTGCCAAACAGTCCGGATCTTCGGACCAGGAGCCGGGCCCCCAATGTACCGCAGTTCTCTTCTCGCTCATTTCTCGTATCGAAAATAGGAATGCGAGCACATCCATGTTAAGAGAAGAGAAGTCTGTAAACTTACCTATTACGTGTGGTTTGTCCAGGAGTTCATTCTACACACATCGACATATTATTCAATGAGAAGATTAACAAGCCGTCCGAGTCAAGGGCCAAGGCGTATAAACATCTGCGCACACTAAACCCTGGCACAACGTCAGTCGTGAAGGGATGGTTTCAACCGATTCAGAGGTAGACCACGAACCTGTCTTCCGTGGTAACGTCCAATGCGCAAGCCACAGGCTCAGGCTGAGTGGATTTCATGGTTTCAGGCTAAACATCATCCATCCGGCGACATTGAGAAATTTGAAGTCAGAAAACATGGACTGAATCAGCGTTACTGTACTACCCATGATGCCACTGGTGGGTAGACTTGAGTTTAGGAGGTTGGGGCATGATGTCGCTAGTTCTCGTTCGCTGTCTCTTTTGTGACTGCGGACGACCGAACATCACCCGAATCCTGAAGAGTTCCCTGAGTGCCGTCGTCGCCAAGGAATGAAGCTAACATACTAAACTCGTGACTAACATACAGTGAGAGGATCACTGTTGAACTTCAAAATGGAGATGTCTCACTGGTGAGCCGGGGACAAGCACTGGCACCTTGTCGATCAACACGCATCGACTTCTACAAAATCGTCTTTTCCTGTATACAATTGACGCAAACGAGAGCGGGCAAGAACACAGGACCGCAAGCGAATCGAAGCGAACGAGCCATTGCACTGTTGCACAATGATCGGAGCCACCGTGGAAGGTTCCGCAAGAAGTTGGCTTCTTGCACGTTTCAACGTTCAGAGCCAACAGTGACAACCATGTTTCGGAAAGATCAACTTGATCCATGTGACTCAGAATCAAGGCCTGGTCAATCGGGAACTCGCACGCAGTATTGAACTGGGTGATATATACAAGTGTAAGCTTGTAAACGGTAATTACTGCATTGATATGAAGCCTCTCTTGATAGACGGATTAGAATTACAGCTGTTCGCGAAAAGGTCGGACTTGCCACTAGTAGCAACTTGAAGTCGTTACATCCTCCTCCTAGGCTGTCCCCTTTCATCCTCGTCGCTGTCTCCTGTGTTTCGTTTCCTTGGCTGACCAGTAGACTGACCAGCCCCAGTGTCCAGGTCCTGTTTTGAACCATGGCTGACACTGCGGCTGCCAGCGGCAGTCCCCTTCCTCTGCAATCTCGGTTGCTGCTGGCTAAGAACCTCAGATTCACCACATTCACCTCTCTCTCTGGGATATCGGGTATCACGGAGAGGTTCATCCCGAATGCCCTTATCTTCACGCTTCCTTGGTAGCCCAGGGCTATCCAATTCTCCTGTAGAGGTATCGTCCCTCTCCCTTTGCGAGCTCCCCTCGACAATATCAAGATCCTAACAAACCTCCGTTGTAATCTTCGGCTAGCATTTCCATGCAATATACGCACCTGCAAGGATGGCGACCCTGGCGTGACAAGTGGATCGGGAAAGCTGGAAGGGGATTTTTTCTCTGGGCTAATTTTAGAGTCGGCTACACTTGCGCGAATGTCTACGGTAGACGTCTCGTGACGAGTAGGTGAGTTTGCTTTGGGAAGGAATCTAGGAGACGCTCCCGTCAGCGAGACAGCCACTTTAATGGAAAATGATCCACTTGGACAACACGCGCGAAATAGCTGCCACCGTCGTCCGAAGCAGCTCCTGAATTGCGTCAACCGTTGTTAATTTATTCGCGTACGGAAGACGAAGAGAACACGAACCACACCATCCTCGAGCAGGCCAGCCAGGCCAGATGTGTACCTGACGTCCTCCAAACCTGTCTCTGGGATTGAGACAACGCCATCGTATGAATGGCCCTCGTCCACCACCAACATCATGCTATCCAGCATCAACGATAGGCGGTCTGGCATCTTGTTAGCGACGCAAACAAAGGAAAGGCGTGAAGCAGCATGGCAGCACTGCCAGTGTGGTCTACTTATAGAGACAGCACGCCGGCGGTACAGCATCGAACCGAATCAGCTGTACCGCAGTGGTCGCCCTTCGTTGAAATCGTGGGAACATGCGACAGCTTGAGTCTCAGACCTTTCTGCGCCGTGACATTCGGTTTTTGTTATCAATTCATTTGATGGAGTCCCTTGGAGCTGCCGCTCAAGCTTCAAGCTTCAAGTTTGACTGAGAGATCGCCGGCCCAGAGGGGGTAGTATACTTACATTCCAGGTAGTGGACACGACTGGTCCTGGGCCCGTTCTAAATCCATGTCTACTAGCACACGTGAATCAACTCCCCTATTTCACTGGCATGTACGTGCATAATTTTAAGGGACTGACACAATCATACTACTAGAGTTCCTAACGCTAGCTTCTGTTCTAGGCGTCACGCAGAAAATGATGGAATTCAGGCCGGTGGGCATTCATCACAAGTAGAACCGTGAGTCTTGAACGTATTCAAATTACCGAGAGCCTGACGATCAGTTTATTCAGAGTGCTGCGAAAATCAGCTGCATCCATCTGAGGATGGGGCCCGATTTCCTGAGGGCTGCGCTGCTGCCAGTGTATTGAGTAATGCAATTGGAGCTAACTCGAACAGGAAGTTTCTTTCCTTTTTCGCTTTCCCACCGTCCACCTATGAACCGAACAACATTTCACTGTGTTGCTTGCGATTCGTGCGGGATGCCACCTCCAGGCGGCCTCCGTTATCCTGGTAGTACGGCCCATGGTTGAGTGGCAGTGATCATAATCCATGAAGTCCTCACCCAGGAAGTCGGCGGGCTGAAGACACAGGGTCTAGCATCGTTGCGCGTCTATCTGAAGCTACAACGCTGCAGCCTCGCCATTTGTTCGCGCTGGACGGCCCACGGCCCACTTCACCGCATGCCTCTCACCACCAATTGTGGAGTACCCACATGTTCCCTTCCACATGGTCATAAATTCCTGACCATCGAATTAACATAGCCGTTCTGATTCTTTCCCTTCGTCCGACAAGATCCCCCAGCTCTTGCTGCGCGCTGCAAGTCATGATTACCGCGTTGCTTTCATGCCTGAAAGCCATGTTCTGCTGCCAAACTCACATACAAGTCAGCGACGTAAATCTAGAACTGCCTGTGGTCCAGGTAAGGATTCTGAATTCTGTCCGCAGTTGTCGAGGTCTGACTAGGCAGTCAATACAGCCGATCCGATTCTCGACACACGCCGCGCAGGTGGACAAAAAAATCATTGATAGTCGGCCTCTGGAGGCAGCAGGTCCCATGCTTCCAGACGTTGTTTCCACAGGAATCATGATGTCTGGCGCTGAAGAAACGGGCACTCAGCCCTACGGAGTATCGTTTGGGCCGGATGACTGGGGAAAGGGGCCCGCAGCAGCGTTAGAGATGTCTCATAGTCAACCCAGTGCAAGCCCAAAATGGGTGTATAAGCCTGCGAATAGCGCCCAAAGCGACTGCCATCTCAACCACGAGCCAGGCTTGCATTCATCGACGAGCACAGAGGATGAAGAAATTGATCCTTTGGAGCAGGTATGGGTATGTATGAAGGGCGTTTCAATTACACTGAATTGCGTGACACTCAGTTCTTGCGCCTGCACGGGAAACAGCCTCGGAAAAGCAAGATGGACCCCCCTGCCGGAGGACCCTACATGGAATTAGAGAGTAACCCTCGTTCTTCGCAGCTGAGGCTGGCTTTCGTCGAGGACATTCTTAATTTTAACCAGGTGCAGGGCACTTTGCCTTTGCATATACAGGAAGAGCAGCAGCCAAGACGGAGGCTGGGTCTGCACTCAAACGCGGAATCGAGCATAGTGGAGGATGACAGGCCATTACTCTATGAGGAAAGATTACCTAGAGTGCGACCCATTGCGCAGGCCATGGCCAGTTGAAGGTTCCCTCACGAAGGACGGGTTGAGGAAGGTATAGAGACACCAGCATCCACTTGGGTAAAGGATGTCTTTACAGGCTACGTTGTCCCAGTGTTGCATCTCAGGCTCGTGCATCGTCGTTCGTATATTACTCTTAGCGTGCCAGCTGAATGACACAGCTGGCGACGGCTTTGGGGATTATTCTTCTCGCGGTCGATCTGACAAGACAGCACCAGTACTCTGTCCTTACTTGAGTAATTGAATGATGTATATAACGATCTCTCAAACTACAAAACCGATACGCAATGGAGGGATAACTTCCATACAGTAAGATAATCGGAAATGTATTACTACACTTCACCAGAGTGAAACAGATATCTCACAATCATAAAAAGTGAATGACCTCGTCAATGTTCAGTTGGAATACGAGACAGTCGCTGGAATTCTGAGGGGAGAGTTAGGTGCTACATCAAGCCACAAGCATGCATCAACTCACCGGCGTTCAACGCCCTGAAGAAGACGAAATCAGCAACAGTAAAGTGTAGGAACTTTGCAGCGTACCTCGGCCTTCCAGCCCAGCTCGGCTTTAAGTTCCGTCTGTCCGAAGAACACGATCACGTCATAATCTAGCTGGTAGAAGACCTGGCCAGAAGTGTTCCTCATCGGAACTAGATCCTTTGCAGCCTCCCTCAGATCTACACGGATAGCACAAAGTGGGTAGAAAGACGCTGCAACCGTACGGGTTCAGGATGAGGAACGGGAGGACAGCACAATGAACTCACATCGATCTTGATCCAGCCATTGAGGTTTGGACAAATTGCCTCTATAGCAAACGAGGCACACGACTTGATCTCCAAACTTTGTTATACTCTCTTCTGTAAGGGAAAACGACTCTCGAAATTCCATTTGTTCCAGGACTGCATCGCCCTATAACAACTGAGGTGAGTAGCCCACACCCAATTGCTCAAGAGACAGAGGCTGACTCTATAGACTTTTGCTTCGAAGTAGTTGGGAACGTAGCAGTCACCTGTCGGATCCATTTCCCATTGGTTCTTCCTCCGAATGTGTTCTTCATCATCTTCCTGAAAAGGCACAGCGCAAACTACACCGTATGTGGCACGCGAAACTCTCGAGGCGACCATGTGGTTTTCGCGATCAACATGAGACAGCACCGCCCCATTAGCGACTGCCTTGTTGCTGTTGTAAATACGTCAGAAAAGTTCGCGAGCATACTACAGTCACATACATATGATTGTCCGGGCGGCAGATGATGATGTTCCTGCCCTTGAAATACGATTGGAGCCGGGACCAGAGCCAATCATTTGTAGAGAGACCTCCAACAAGAAATGCCATCTGAAAACGCCGATGAATGAAACAAAATACTCCAACAAGGTAAAGCCCACCGTAATTGGCGTCTTAGTGGATTTCTCCTGCTGCTCGAACGCACCAATGACAGTGTCGACGGATTCGTTGAACAGACCAATCGCTTCCTCACTGGAAGATTGCGAGTCAGAGAGAGTGACATGTACGGTGGCGGTAGTGGAAGTCCTACCCTGTCAACCTCAGCTTCCCAAATGAGATGTTATATTTCGGGTTATTGACCCGACGGCCACCGACCCTGATGTACGCTGGCTCTTGGTCACTTTTAATGACGAGCTTTGTTGTCTGATCGAACTCGCGTGTGAATTCAGCTATTTCTTCGGGACTGGCATGATCCCAACCATCGAGCTTTTCTGAGAACAAGGTTATCACTGGCAAAGAAACACAAGGTAAATACCACCAACTTTCCAGAAGAGCTTTAGCTCGACGGGTGACAAAGACTGAACCCTGAAGTCGACCTAAGAAGAGACAATTTAATTAGAAGGGATCCGGATAGCAACGACAGCTGCATACACTCAGCTGGAGCAATTTCCTGGCAGGAGATCGGGTTGGATGTCATCGAAAACATACTCAGGTCGATGGTTCCACCGCCCGCATCGATGATGACGACTCCACGAGGTGCAGTTAGATCGGTTTCTGCTGTGTCGGTACTAAGGAGGTTTGAGACACAAAAGTGAAGGCTCGCTTCCCCTTCCGTTAGCATGTGGACACGAGCTCGCCCCTCAGACGTGCTAGGAATGAGACCAGCATGCTCAATGGCCCGACGGTACAGCTGCTGTTGTACACCTTCCCAACCATTCGGATGAGTAAAAATATACTCGATTGAATGTTCGACAGATGACCAAAGGTAACCGGGATGGCGCTGCTCAATATAGGTCTTGGCGCATTGGTAAAGGTAATTGACGAAATCTGTCAGAATGTCGACAGCAGTTTTTCCGGGTGGCAGTGGAGGTAAGTCGTCGTTCCGGTTGATACTGGAGGCCAGATGCGGTGGGCGGAGGTGAAGTTTCCACCTGAATTTTATAGATCAGCCTGCTCTGCGATGCCGTGATGTGGTTACAAAAATTACCCACCACTCAGCCCTCAGCCAGTTCTCCTTTAGGGCGGTCTCGATTACGTTGTCGCTCAGCACCTCCGCACCAGCCGCCTTGACGTTACCACTCTCGTCATAGTACAAGAGAGACGGTACTTTGGCGTTACCGCCAACCAGTGATTGCGATGGAAATCTGTGGCAAGTTGAGACACAGCTGAAGGAAAAAGGAACAAAGAGCTTGCCTCGTGACGCCAAGAATTTCGGGTACTTGTCCGTTCTCGAGAATACAGTATGAGATGCCGCTGAAGGTTGTACCAATGTCGAATGCTAAGACAAGTTTTGCAGAACCGACGTGTGGCTTGAGACGTAACATGGCTACAAAGAGGAGATATACTCTGAGATGGATAGCTTTATAGGAGCTCACCGTGAAAGTGCATGAGATACGAGGACTCCGCATCAGGACGAACGGGGCGAATGATAAGTTCCTGGACAACCTCATGGTGGTAAACGCTCAAGATCTTCGATTGATCAGCGTACCTCAAAAAAGGCTCAGTAAACATTTCCGATCACTGGTACCCTCTGCCCAACAGATAATGCAATGAGATCTGTGAGAGGAGATCAGGCAACACCGTGACATTCAGCGTGATCACTGAAATGAGCTTGACCTGGGAACTGGGGTAGCCATTGTGTGCTTTTCATGAAAGTATGATCATGACTGAATTATACAACGAACCTGTTGCATAGCAGAGTTATTCCGGCTGATCGTGGAACAACCTAGTATACCCCTCGATACCCCGTCCAATGGTTGAGTACCAGAGGCTTCCACCTTTGCTGACATCGAGGAAAAACAGGCTTCGCTGCAGCTGCTGTCCTTCGTACAAGGGTCCGTCATGCAACAGTATGCAGACATGGCGTTGTCGATGATGTCAAGCAGATGCTAATACATGTAATTCTTGCGTGTGTTTCGCTGGAGTACACTCGGCCAGAGGGGCATTGTCGACAGCGACGACGGTCTTACTTTGGGCAGAAAATCAATTGCTGGTGGAGAAACACGTCGGGTATGCCCGGCCACGGAACTCTTGGCACTGCAAATTCGGCTCCGCTTCAACTTTGTTCCCTCAGCTGCATGCAACTTGGATTGGTCGAAAATTTGCTTGTCCACGCCATCAGGATATCCAAGTCCTGGGACTTGTCTGGGACACACGACGACCATGAAAAGTAAACGACTTCTGAATGGGTGGCTTGGCCCGGAAGATGTATAAACACTGCCATTTCAATGTCGCCGCTTCCTGATTCCACACCTCCGAAGCGAAATTGGGTTGAAGGTCACCTGGGCCATAGCACGATCCTTGGCTGTCACATCAAACACGTGTCCATTATTTCCACCCACAGACTTCTAGCGACATCGCGGTGGGCCATCATTTGATATTCATAGTGCCTCCCAGTCGACGCGGGACTTCTCTGGGTGAGTGCACAGCTCAACTGCACTGACACTCGTCGGACTTGCCGTTGCTTCAGTGAGGACGCAATCAACATCCTCCTGTGTTGTTGCAATCTGATATTAACGGGCTGTACATTTTTAATGAAAAGGCACGAGTTCATAAATCCCACTGGCATGCAGTTTGTGTTCGGTTTGTGATGAAACGGAATTGTTTTATTTGTAATATGCAACCTGGAAAATGCCCTCTCGCGCCGTCTCTGCATATTATAGTTACGTGTGGACTCTGCCCACTGGCATGACGGATGTTTCGTGAGCATCGGAGCCCGTCGGGGGTCATTCATTCTTTAAAGCAATTCAAAGCTATTCTCTGTCACTCCGTGCACTGGCACAAAGAGTTAGCAGCGATAGAAAGCTCGGAGTGCCTCAGGCTGTCTCCACCCCGTGGCAAGCTTGAACTTTGACCGAATCCCAAGGGGAAAGGTCCGAGACCTCTTAGACTCGGGGCCGCACGCCAGCCTCGTGGTATCAGCACAGAACAACTTGAACAAAACACATTGTGACGCTACATTTATAAGCTTGAAACCATCTACCGTTTCATTGGATCATTTAGTTTTCGGAGGTCGCCAACAGGCTTGAAGGTATGCTTCCAAAGAGATCTAAGTCTACGTGATTTCAGGCTTAGCTCACAGTGTCGAATGGCTGCTGTCAAAGGCCCTTCTCGGTCTGGGAACCTGACGCTTGGGAACCCAGGCAACTTGAATGCGTTGTTGTCCAAACCTTCAGATAGCAAAGTATCACTCGCCCAGTCTGCTTACGCGAAGGACTTGGAGAACGCAACGGTACGCAGACAATCATATAACGAGAGTACCAGCGCACGCTGCTTGCTGATTTCTAAGCATAGTCTACTTTACAAACTTACGAGAACATCTCCGGGAGGGATGAGCATCCCGAGCTATCTTCGTTCCAGCAAGTGAACTTACCCGCGGTGGAAACTAGAAAAGAAACCTCCTCGTGGGTCGATGTCGAGAAACGTGATGTGTCAACCTTGCAGGAACCCGCTGGCCTCGCCGAGCAGAACCCCTGCCTTAACCCGAAACTGGAAGGACAAAAGGGGTACGAAAGACCTGCGACATCCCGGGTAGGGTCTACTTTGTTTCTGTTGTGGTGACACAGCGCCGAAACCTACCACAAATATAGGTTCAACCTTCCTCGTCCGACCCCAACAATGGAGGAAAAAAAATGAGCGCTATTCGTCGAGCACGCACCGCGTTCCAGCGTGTGATAAAGCCTTACATTTCCCGCTCCAAAACCCACCTGGAGCGCGGAGGTCCTGGAACGGAACAAATAAACATGTCGACCTCAGCTGTGCACAGCCTCGTTCGCCATGAGGACACACATTTAGGGACTGTGCAAGCTGACGTGAAAGCACGAAAGAAGTGGGAAAGACCTGCCTCTTCCCAGGTAGCGTTTTGTTCTCTTCGTCGCAGACGCAGCGCCGAAACTTCCTACAAAAACAGGACCAACCATCACCCACTCATGCAAAGGATAGATCAAACGCTATGCGTAGAGTACTCACCAAGCTCCAGCGTGGACGAGGCAACCGCTCCGATAACTCTCTGTGGCGCGAAGGTCCCGGAAACGAGAAAACGAAGACATCGCAGCAAGCTAATTTCGATTGCCATGAGGAGACTCGTTCGGGGACCATGGAACCTAAAGACCCCCTCACTGCCACACATGCTGAAGGGGATACACTGGAGTTGACGGATGACAATGATGCAAAGCATACCGCAAGGGAGGGTGAAGAAATTGAGAAACTTCGACGAGATCTTTCTGATTCTCGTTTTCAAGTTGCTGAGCTACAGAGACGATGCGAAGCGCAATCGAAAGAGTTGCAAGGTTCCAGTAGCTTCTTCAGCACCGCAGACAAATCCTCGGACTCTGATATTATTCGGGCTTGTCAGAGATTGAACGCAGAGCTGCAGCAGAATACCACGTATATGGCCGAATGTCTCAAGGAGGCCTTCGAATTTCAGAACTTGGCAGCGAACCCGATGGAGGAACAAATCACCGCTGTGCAGAGGGTTTCAGATCAGATCGGCCCGGCTTTGGCCAAATGCTTGGAGGAAAATACGCCGGCGAACCTCACTATGCTACTCCAAACCGCATTCCAAGCCCGGCTAGCATCAGCACTCTCTTTAGCCGTCTCCTCTTGGGCGCTTGAACCAGGTCACAACACTTTTATCTATGGGATATATCAGAGGTTGCGTAGTGTAGGTGAGAAACTGGACGTTCAAACGCGTCGACTATTTTTGACGAAAAGGGACATGGTTATCAGAGGCGCAAGCCATTTCTGGACGCTGGCGTGTACTCGCACGTGTTCATACCTATAGTTGGAGTAATCGACCAGAGCCTCTTGTCGGTGGAATCATCGCAGACATTTCCGACATTCTGTTAGCTGCGGGCTGTACTGCTCCTCAGCTCGACATCACATCAAAAGTGACACCCAGGTTCCAGGATGCAATCGCGTCGCTCGTTGAACTGGCAGTACGTCTCGGTCAGATGTTCGATGAAGTCATATCGAGCGATTTCGAGGTCTTCCTCCCTCGGCCTGGCGAGAAGTTCGAGGACAACATGATGGAAGACGTGGATGGAGACCAAGCCGGGATGCCAGAAGCACTAGTTTTGTGCGCGACCAGCTTGGGGCTGATAAAGCGGATACCCGTGGGGATGTCATTATGGGTGAAGGGAAGGAAAGAGAAGATAACGGTGCTCAAGCCTCAGGTGCTGCTTGAGTCCTCTTTAGACGCAGAGGAGTGAAGGCATCCTGGAGTTAGATTACCAATGTGCGTCTGGATATTGGTGCATGTCTGCGCATAACGTTCCGAGTCTCTCTTAGTTTTTCATGATATTTATCGTCGACTCGGATACATACATATGGATAATTGGCCAAAAAATAGGCACTAGTAACCAACGCAATCTGGGTCTGAGATCGGAGGTGCACGTCATGCGGCTAAGAATCTACAGTGCCAAGGATCACAGTTGAACTCAATACATGATGCATGATGGGCGTAGCTTACTTAACGTAGAAGTTGAAGTTTGAAATTTGACCTACTCAAGTTGCCGCAAGAAAGTGGTCAACTCCCGGGCTACCGGTTCTGGATTCGGCAAACCTCTAGATCGTAAATCGCTTGAAAGAATCTTTAGCGAAAGTCTGTGTGCGAGTTTGCCATGCATTAAAGCGCTCGCCGGCGTGCCAGTGGTACGTTTCGGCTTCTTCCAGCCCAGCCTCATTTCCTAGTATCCACTGGCATATTTAGCGATGGACACGTTGAAACGGGTTGGAAAACATGTGCTTCACACGCACCACTTGGACTTGATAAGAGCCATCACATACGTTACGCTACTGAATCAACTTCCCTCACGTTCTCTTGAATGTGTGAAAAAGCCTGAGGGAATCTTCCAGTGGCTCTTTACGAGCTTTGCGCCGAAATGCCCATCTACGGTGTGTTGCTCATTTATGTAGATCAGGCTGACGCCGAACTGCGCCCATCGCACTGCTTTCCCTTCTTCAAATTGGCGGGGTGGCATCAACTTGAAAGCTGTGCACTAGGGTGCATGTCGTGCACTGTGTGACGGCCCCCGGGCGGAAGCGCGGAGATGAACGAGGGACGAACGTCGACGAACCCTGATCTGAGATTCAAGTTGTAGTCGTGTGAGTCTGCACCAGGGCATCGTCCGAATCAAAATGAAAACAATTCATAACTGTGACATGTCACATGTACCCGTGGAGATAGTCACAGCAAAAACTACATCATTTTGTCACCATCATGATGCTGCCGGCTGAATTCTGGTCCCTGTCACTGGCATGCGTCTCACTGCCTGGCATGGACTCGGAATCGATTCCTTAATAATAAAAAATTATATCGTGGGTATGAGAGGTAGCTCTACCAATGCTAGTGACCTCATTTGGTCACCAGTCCTTCTCCACCGCCAAATCTTGCTCTTGCTCATTCAAGTTGGGCTACTGTGTAATATGTACATGCACCCCGAGATCAACCATTCCACGGCTCTGCCAGTATTACAGGTACATCGATGTCATAACTCAAAACATACTACTGAGTCTAGCTGCACGTCGCAATAAAACGATCTCCAACCCGTCATCCATATATGAACCTCAGTATGCTTAAGCATCCAGGAAGGATTCCAGAACAACCTTTGCCTTGATCACCGTCAACGTTTCCTTTCCTGTTTCCCTCTGCATCCGCTTCGTCATCCCTAATTGAGTCGCGCACAAGACTTTCTGACCCGCTGCCATTCCGCTTGCCTGGCTTTGACCATCATCCATGTCGTCCTGCTCCATCGTGGTGCCTTCAAATTCCAGACGTGGCCCAGGGGCCGTAACACCGAAATCGGCTGATACAACCTCCCCAATCATCTTACTAAACTGCCCGGCGATCGCGATGATGGATTGAACTTTGTCCTTGAATGATGAAAGCTTCGACTTTGCGGCGGAAGCTGAGGTGGCGCAACCCGCTACCACAACAACATCCGAAAATCCACTCAGCATCTGTGTAGTGAGGGAGCTCGGGTTGCTAATCCAGCTGGGAGAGATGTAGGCGCGCGTAAGAGCCCTCCAGCGTCCTGACATGGGCTGTGTCTCTGTTATGACGTTAGCAAAGGCGTCAGTAGCAGATATGTCACTCTTACCAGCTTTCTGAAGCTGCTCGTATATCGCGCTGATGAATTCGTCGTGCCCTTTCTCGATGGTCCAGGAGGAGATGAGCTGGCAGAGGTAGTATGAAACGAATGCCTGGAATGCGATCGAGAGGTACAGCGCAGCGTCATCGGCTGTCATGTTCACCAAGCTGGCCGCCAAGGGCTGGCCAATGGTCTTTTGAACGTTTTGCATCGCCGAAGCTTGTTCTCTCGTCGCCTTGGCAGTCCGAGACTGGAAGCCCTCGGCGAGACCCTCGGCCATAAGCGTCGTGTTCTGCTGAACCTCGGCATTGAGCTTCTTCAGTACCTGGATGATCATCTCGTCTGCGTAAGTATCCGCTGTAGCCACAACACGTTGAACGCGACGCAGTTGGTGCTGACTCTCGGCAAGGGCGGTCTTGAGGGCATTCGTCTCCTCCTCGTGACGTCTCCTGGTCTCGATACTCTCCACTTCACGTCTTCTGATCTCGATGGTTTCGGATTGGAATATCTGCTTGATTCGTGGAGCGCGGATATAGATCTCCTTGAGGGTAACAAGTTTGTGCCGCAGTTCTTCGTTCTCCTTGTTCCTCTTCTCGAGCTCCAGTGTCAAAGCCTCCGCCCTCCTGGCATCGTCATGCAACCATTCATCGACCTTGGCTGTAAGCCGGATGACAGCGGCGTAATCCTTCACCTCGGACAAAATAACCGCTTGCGTCCTCTTCCATTCCTCGCTGTCAACCGTGGAATCTCCGCCAGGCACCACACCCACCAGCTGCTCCTCGAGGAACTTGAGCCTCTCTGACTGATTCTCGTAACGGTGTCGCAGTTGGGCAATATGAGAAGACGATTCCTCGACGCTGAGGTGGAACTCCCTAATTTTTTTGCTCGCGACCACAAGCTCCTCTGCCTTAGCATCACGTGAGAGCTTCAACTGCTCGACCTGGGATCTGAGCTCCGTCAACTGCGCCAAATACCCCGCAACCTGAGTGGAAGAAGCGGATAGGTTGCCATGGAGCTGTTTCAGCTCGGCACGCGCAGCAGTGAGCTCGTCTTTTTGGGCAGTGTCGGACTGTTCCAACTTCCTGATCGTGGCACTGAGCTCCTCTGACTGCGCTTCGTAGACCTTGATTTGCGTGGATGAGGTGAATAGATCACCACGGAGCCGCTCTAAATCCGCGCACGCAGTAGTGAGCTCAGCGGTTGTTTGCTTGTTACTGGCGATCTGAGAGTCGAGCTCCCGCTCCAATTCGATGGTCCGGGCGGACGAGTTCTTCAACTCGTGACGGAGCTGATCGAGGTTCTTGCCAGCAATCGTGAGCTCGTTCGCTCGCGTCGAGCACAAAGTCCTCAATTCCTCGATTTGAGCAGTGAGCGCAGCGATACCATCTTTGCCCGACACCCGGTCGCGGAGAGACTCCAGCTCTATCAACTGCATCTGGTTTTCTTTTTGTAACGCAGTGATCTGAGCGCGGGAGTTGGTCAAATCGAGCCGGAGAACGTCGCCCTCCCTACGCGCCGCGGCGAGCCGCTCATTGCTTGTCCGCTTCAATTCCGCAATCTCATCAGAGAGAGCGATCACCTTGCGATCCTTTTCTTCGAGGGACGACACAGCAACGTCAAGCTTGCCCTTCACAGAGTCAAGTTCGTCCGCCTGTTCTTTCCAACGTCCCCGAAGCTCGGTGAGCTGAGATGCAGTAGCGGTCATGTCCCGCTGAAACTCCGTGATCTGTTCCCTTTGCGCAGCGTTCGCAGACATTAACCGCTTGCGCTCTGTGGAGAGGGAGGATACCTCCTTGATTTTCTCCTGGGCCGACGACGACATGGTGTGAAGCTGGGTGTCCGCGGAGGAGAGTTCCTTCGACTGCGACGTGAAACGAACCTGGAGATCGGTGAACTGGTGGGTGACGGTGGATATCTCCATCTCGAGCTCCAGTACCCGGTCAAGGGCAGTCGCAAGTTGGGCTGACTTCGCAGTATCCGTAGTTTTCAATTGCTCGACTTGGACGGTGAGAGACTTGATATTGACCTCATATTGTGACGTCTTGGCTGCAAGGTCGTCATTGAGAGCGCTGAGCTTTCTGTCTAGTTCCTCGGCAAACTTTTCAAGGTCGTTGTTGCGAGAGGTGG
This sequence comes from Tylopilus plumbeoviolaceoides, assembly GCA_003316375.1. Taxonomy (NCBI): domain Eukaryota; kingdom Fungi; phylum Basidiomycota; class Agaricomycetes; order Boletales; family Boletaceae; genus Tylopilus; species Tylopilus plumbeoviolaceoides. Next base: position 24,675 of record QFES01000884.1, read on the forward strand.
CCGTTGCAAGGCGTTGACCAAGCTCCTTAATCTGCTTATCCTTTTCCTCCAACGCATGAGTGATGTGCTCGATAACGTCTTCACCAGTGATGTTTCCGCCCAGTCCCAGCGCCTTGAGTCGTTCATGCTCAGCACGGAGCGCATTGAGCTCTATCGACTGCGCATCATATTTGTTCTGAAGATTCGTGTTTTCGTCCCGGGCATCGGAGAGCTTCTGCTGAAGCTGTTCCGCATCTCGGCGCGAAGTCGAGAGCAAATCTGAGATCACGGATTTTTCGTGCATTGCCTGGTCACGTTCGGTAATCAGGGAGGTGATGATCTGCTCCTTCTCCACAAGTAGCGACTCCTTGGCTTGGAGATCACCGCGAATGGAGAGAACCTGTTCCGACTGTGCCTCGCAACGCTTCCGGAGATTGGCAATGTCGGAGGTGAGGGTGGAAACGGTGTGCTGAAGTTGCTCTTTACTTTGACGCTCGCCTCGCAGCTGTTCAGTCTTGCTGACATCGACTTGCTTGAGCCTCTCAACTTCGGTGCGAAGGTCAGCAATGGTTTGGTCCCGCTTCGCAACAAGAGTCTTGCTCTCCTGAAGCTCATTCCGAACGGAGACAAGATCCTTCGACTGCGCGTCATTTTGCTTCCGGAGCTCCGCTACCTGTGAGGACTCTTTGATCTCGTACTCTTGGCACAAGGAAGTAAACTTCATCGTTAAGTCGGCGTTGGATTGCTTCGTCTGAAGAACCTCGGTGGCGAAAGAGGCAATTTTACTGTCCTGCTCTCCAATCAATGCCTCCTTAGATTGCAACTGCTGGAGCGCAGAATCCAGCTTTACCGACAGCGCATCGCAGTCGTGTTGCAATTGCACTAGACGAGTAGATGTAGTAGAGACGTCCTTCAAAACCGTCTCGTTTTCCCGATGGAGTGCGTCAATTTTCTGTGCCTTCGTCGCGTCCGCGATTTTCAACTGAGCAACTGAGGCAGTGAGGGAGGCGATAGTTTCGACTTTCTGCTCGTGGAGCGACAACGTCCCCTGCAGCTCGCGGCGGACAGAGCCAAGCTCTTTCAATAGCCCGGTATACTGCTCCTGAAGCACGGCCATTCGAGAGGATGTATTGGACAGATTTGACAGGAGGTTGTCTAGCTCTGCGGCCGAGATCGTAATTGATCCTTTATTCTTGACGACAGCATCTCTCCACCGTTCGATTTGTGTAGTGACAGTGGTGATGGTGGTGGTGACAGTGGTGATGGTGGTGGTGACAGTAAGACTTATCTTCTCCAAAGCGTCTCCCGTAGAGCTGCCACCGTGCGAACTGAGCTTGATCTCAAGCAACGCAACGTTAGACGTTAAGGTGGACACGTGGCGTAAAAGTTGCTCGTTTTCTGCTTGGATAGTCCTGAACTTCTCGTCACGGAAGATTGTGTGTTCTTCATGCTCCTTAAGCCGAACCCTCAGGATGTTAAGTATATGATCTGTCTCTTGGCGATGCAAATGCTGTATCTCGAACAGCGATTCTTCCACTCCAAAGGTAGAAACAGTTCTCGACGGCGGCGGAAGATACAGAGCTCCGGTCGTCGAAGTAGAAGAGGCTGTAGGTACAAGGGCTTCGTGGAGAAACGACGGCTTCCGTTGTGGCCTAGCGTAGGAGATAGATAAAGTTCGGCTAGGTTGGTTAGTCTCCTCCTTCGCGCTGGTAGAATATTCTGCTTTCTGGACACCTGTGACCTGAGTGGTGGTCGTAACAGAAACACTAGAGGTTTCTTCTATGAAAAACGTAAGTGATATTACGACAAAATCTTGACTTTTTTCTCTCTTACCGAGTTCTAAGGCAGACGGAGTTACCTCTGGCGAATTGGTGAGACCCTGAGAGTGTTCTCCATCTTGACGTAAGTTAGATTGCTAGCATAAAAACGAGTTAGATTGAGAGTAGCCTCTCGCGAAAAAGAAATGCCCCGTTACCTCAGCGGGCTGGTTAGGCCTCAGGGTTACACGTCCTCCAGAGCCTGTCTCGACCGGTATTCCACCGGCTGCGCTCGTGGGTTCAGAGTCATTATTTTTACGGCGAGAGGCTGACTGAGCCTTGCTTTCTGAGGTTTTGGACTGACATATGAGGGTAAGTCATAGTGTATCGCAAGATGTGTGCGTCCCCGTACCTGGAAAGGTCTTCTCGGTTGCCTGGACGCTCCAGCCGGAACTGCAGGCACGTTTGCCTTGCCATCCGGTGGAGAGGCTGAGGGTAAAGGGGAACTCGCGGCTGCAGGCATGCTGGTAAGAAGAATGGACGACGGAAATTAGGGAAATGTTCGTAGATAGAGCATCTGGCACATACGCTTTGCGAAAGGAAAGGGAAAGCTGTTGATGTGTCCAAATGCGATCCTCTTTTTAAAGTAGGTATGGGGTGTGGGGCTGATCAAACTCAAGGACGTAGAGGGCAGCCGCAAGTGTCCGAAGTGATCTGACACAATAGAAATGGGCTGAGGGCTCGAAAAAATCACAGCGCTTACCATAGAGTTCAGTGGTTGCGGACCATTTCCATCGCGCACAGGATTCACTCTTGGATATGCCATTCGTGGTCATGGAAGTATCCATCACTCGCTGGGTACTTGGGTTGTAGGCTATAAGTATCGAAGCACATTATAATAGTCTCGTATTGACGGGACCACTATTGCGGGTGAACTCCTGCGGAATAGAATCACTATTCAAACAAACGTACTTGAGGACCCAAGGATTCGGAAAGGCGAATTTAGGAGATATCAACAATTGATATCCCTGCATGCTATAACGATCATGAAGAATCTTGCCTCCCCGAAAACGACACGACCGTGCTCACGAAACTGTTCCTGGGAGCGTGCCACAGAAATCTGATGGGTGGCCTACCGAGGAATGGAAGGTCGACTCGTGTGGTTGTCGATGTGTTGAAGAAAATAGACAGGCCTAGGACTCGGAAGACTCAGGCTGACGAAAAAAGGCAAGTGCAACTTCAAGTTGAAATTGTGCAACGACTCGCAACTCCCGAGGACAAACGTTCAACGTTCAACCACGATCAATCGGAGTCTTGATCGGGGTGAAGCGCTGAATCTTCACAGGGACTCGGAAGAACAGTACTAGTATTGATGCACGATGAGCAGTTTCTACACGATGCCGGCGAGAATATTCGAGTCATCCATCGTGATCTCTCTCCAGATAGGTAAGTAGTACCCCAAATGCTTCACTCCGTTCGGCCGCCTTTTTCTCTGGCCAGGAACTTGATGCATGAAGCTTCATCTCCGAGTGATACACGTACAGCTGTACACCCCTAGACCCTTCTCGGACAAGCTGAGCCCTCAGAGGCTGTGGCAACGCTGCAGCACCGTATCATGATATCACGAATCAATTTCAAATACTGCTTTCGGCTCACGGTGACCAACAGCCTTTATATGTCTTGCCCGCTGCTTCCACTGGCGCGATGTGATGCCTTGTGTCAGGATTAGCGCCTTTCATCTAATAATGTCTGCGCCAAACTGGACCCACAGAAGCCCGGCGTGTGACCTCGTGCACATGTGCACATGCCTGGCACCTACCAGGTGTGTCATGTTCCCCGTTGTTATCGCTTGCTGCCCATCCATGCCATTCGCGAACACGGACCTTGTTCCACTATCATCATTTGTCTAAAGTAGGTCGCAGGCTGTATTACTTTCGGCGGCCGATCCCATTGGCCACGCTCGCTGACTCGCTTTTTCATCTAGCTTATGTAGGTCAGCGACTTTCCAAGTTGAAAAGAGTAAGTTCTGGAAACAGTATGAAGTGAGTGTTGAAGACATGATTGCAAAGGGAGCGAAAGTGGACTAGACTAGTTTTGTGAACAAAGTAGGACACAAGTAATTGTATTGTAATAGGTACTCGTGACCTGCGAAAATCACGATCTTCAACCTTTCCTCGCCGTTTTATCCTTCTGTCTGGGCAGTCTCTCTTGGTAGATAAAGGGAGGCTCCTCAAACTCATCGCTTCCATCCTCATTCATCGTGAGGTGATCTTGATCAATGTACGTAGACTGACCTCCTAGTTTTGCTATCATCCCTGTGTCCAGCGCCTCGCCTTTCCTTCTTGGTAGTTTATAATGATCCATTTCGAAGACTTCATCTGCCTCGAAGAGACTTTCCTCGTGATCTGCACATGCTATACCTTCTGTGGCTACAGGCGCACCACCGTTCTGGTCGAGCGGGGTGCTTACTTTGGTACCTTTCGACGACATGATAGCAGAACGCACATCCGTCGCCTCTCCCTGGCCCTCAGCTGTAGCCAGTATCTGATCAACTGGACTGTAACGTGTAGGTGCAGACTGGTCACTCGTCCCCGAAGTTATCACGTTGGCCTGGAAAGATTCACATTGGGTCAATATTTACGTCTTGCAGAGCAAGAGGAATCCATACTTGCGCTTTCACCTCCGTTGTGGTACGATTACAATCGGGGTTTCCAGAGAGCGAATCAACACACTGCGATATCTCCTTGGTAGGCCGTTGCAGGACCTGATGAATATCCAACTTGAAGGTTGATTGACATGAATCGTACACAGAGCTATTCGCATCTTCGAGCATTGCACAACGCCTTTGGAGTGCTGCGACCTCTTGTCGAAGATGGTCGACTTCTGATCGTACATTGACGGGATTCTTGGATGGGGGGCGTTTAAAAAAATCCGATACGGTTGTTACTATGGTACGAAACGTTGAGTGTTTGAGTGTTTCCTGCGAAGCACTCTGGTTTTCGTCAAAATTGACCTTGGAAAGGAATGGAGTTCGATGTTGTACACCCATTCTTACCTTGGATGAGTGCTTCGCCATGAGGGTTGTTGGTTTTTTGGCGGACCTGCGCCGTACGCCATCCGCAGATGTGCAGGTTTCGTCGTTTGCTTGCTGTTCATAGTGCACATGCCCATTGCCGGACGGGAACTGCACGGTCTGGGAGCTTGAGGGTAACATTGGATGCGATGAATCCAGTCCCGAAGAGCCCGTGACCATTCTGTCGTTCGAAATATCATTCAGATTCGAGTCGAAACTCAACAGACATACTTTTACAAGAAGGCTTGAGACCACGTTCGGATGGTTCGTCGGGATGGCGATCTGCAGAGTGGAACTGGTACGTGGTATTATGGTCGTGACTCAGGCTAACGTTCCGAGTCAGATGTTGCTAGCTTCAAAAGTCCAGAAGAGGAACTTCCTAGACTGGCATGCCCTGCGCGCTGCCAGTGGTAAATTAACTACGTGCAGCATGCCCGCAGACTATGTTCACAGCCTATGATGCTATGTGGACGGGCCCGGGCCATCCTTGGCCCGTCGCGGTGGCGCTAGGCTGCGGTGGCGCTAGGCTGACAAGGTTTCTGTTGCCCATAATTCGTGGACCTTCCTTTTTTGTGTAAGGCATACATTTATAAATATATTATTATTTATAACATTTTAGTTTATAAATTAAAACATCTTAAGTTTCTTGTCAAGCAAGGTTTCTGCTGACTGCAACTTGAAGTCGGCATTTTCCGATCACTCTGCTTTGGATATATGCATCTCCTATTGCTGTCATCGCTCGCCTAGGTGCTGCAGACACCGTGAATATGGACTCTAGTGATAGAGATGGGCCAGTAGCATTTGTGGCGAGCGGAACAGCTGTGATCCTTTCCGCGACAATAGGGATATTGTCAATTGCCCCCCCCAGATTAGGTACTTGAACATTTCGGCGTGTAGGCAAATTCTGTCCTGCTGAGAAAAAGTTTCGCCATAATCCGAACTCATGGCCCCCTCCTGGTTGTGCTATTCTGCTACTAGCATGTGCCCCCTACGCCCTGGATCTAATTATCTCCACCATCGAATCTTCTCTTTCTCACGTCCCTGCGCAGCTGACTGTGCCCACAGCTGGGCATAGGGATCATCTCTCCCAGCGCTTTTTCGGCTCAAAGACAAGTTCCTGTAAAGAATCCCGGCAGAAAAGGCATCGAAAATAAATGACAAATCGATAAGGTCACAATAGTGAGTTTTGGGTTTATGGTCAGGATTCAACACAAGGTTGTTATATAGGGAATTGCGTCGTGTTCAACCTCTCGTGCGCGCCATCGAATACCTCGGTCCCTTCTTTGCTTTGTAGCGTCTACTAGATAGTTTCTCTAATTTGGAGGTCCTCTCAAAGTAAGAAGCCATGCCCAACCTCAAGCCGTACAATGGCCCTACCAAACTCGTCGTGGCGTTCGACATTGGTACGACCTTCAGCGGTATCTCGTACTGTATTCTCGAACGAGGACAACTCCCTGAGATTCTTGGGGTCATGAGGCAAGTACTTCATCGCTTTTTATCGTCCAACCTTCACTTGCGCTAGATTTCCTGCACAGGCACAACTCGCAGGTGACGCCAAGGTACCATCTGTCTTGTACTATGACACGACCGGTCATGTCAAAGCGGTTGGTGCTGCTGCGCAGAATGAGGATGTACTCCAGACCGCGCTAACTGAAGGATGGACAAAGGCAGAATGGTGGGTTATCAAATGGCATCAGTAGAGCTCGTGCTCACCCGTGAGATCAAGGTGGAAGCTTCACCTTCGCCCGAAGCATTTACCATCCTCGATTAACCGCGATGACGATTTACCCCCACTCCCTCACGGAAAATCTGCTGTCGACGTTCTGACGGATTTCGTCAAGTACCTCTTCGATTGCGCCAAGGCCTACATTCAAGACCATCATCTCGCGTTGACCTGGTCAACTATCGAGGATTCCATCGAGTATATCTTCACTCATCCAAACGGTTGGGAAGGCGTACAGCAGCAATCATACCATCAGGCGATTGAGCGTACCGGCCTCATCCCCAGGAGGCCCGAGGGGCACTCCCGTGTTCACATGCTCACGGAGGGCGAAGCGAGTCTTCACTACTGCGTCGCAAACCTCCTGACCACGGACACTAATAACCAAGCTTCTCCTCAAGGTGTCGTCATCATCGATGCGGGAGGTGGGACCATCGACCTGAGCATGTTTTCGATGACGACCAACCCTATCTCCTGCGAGGAGATTGCTCCAGCCGAGTGTATGTACCCATCTCCAACCGTGAACGACTTTAGACCTGTCTCTCGTCAGGTCGACTGCAGGGTTCAGTTTTTGTTACCCGCCGGGCTCGGGCGCTGATGCAGAGTCAGTTACTGTGGCTTTCTCCTCGTTAATTTTCTGGTGACGAACTCGAAAAATAGGTAAACTACGAGGCTGGGAACACTCCAAGGCCGACGACATAGCTGAATTTACACGCGAGTTCGACCAGACGACGAAACTCGTCATCAAGAGTGACCAGGAACCGGCCTATGTCAGGGTTGGTGGTCGTCGCTTCAATCATCCGAAATACAACATCTCGATGGGGAAGTTGAGGTTGACGGGGTAAGAATCTGCTCGATCTATGTCATCGCCACTGATCGATTAATTATATGGACTTTAGTGAAGAAGCTACCGGCTTGTTCAATGATTCTATCGACGCCATCATCCATGCATTCGAGCAGCAACAGAAATCTGCTCCGACGCCAATCACTGTGGGTTTTACCATCTTCAGATAGTTTGTCACCCTAGCTGGAATTTTCAGACTGCATTCTTGGTTGGTGGGCTCTCTACGAACGACTGGCTCTGGTCGAGGCTCCAGTCGTATTTCAAGGAAAAGAGTATCCAAATTTCTCGTCCAGACAATCATATGTGCGTCATTAGCTCTCATTCTCGCAAATTTCACTGAAACGTCTTTGTTAGCAACAAAGCAGTTGCTAACGGAGCCGTGTTATCTCATGTCGACCGTGATAACCATCTGATCGTCTCGCGAGTCGCCCGTGTCACCTATGGCGTAGTCTGTGCAGTGCCCGTCAAAGAAAAGGACGAGGAACACATTCGGAGAAAGAAGAAGTGGGAAACAGATCCTGCAGGTGGTCGCTACGTTCCAGGATACTTTGAGTCTAAAGTCCTCAAGGTAAAGTTTCGCCCTCGATTGCGTACTTACGGGATACTGACCAGATTAACTCTTTCGCAAGGGTGCTCATGTGTCCGAGCGAACCGAATTCCGTGAATCGTTCACGCTTACGGAGAGAAATCTAGCTGACTTTGGCATGCAAATCGTACGCCTCGTGTGCTATCGAGGCAATTTTCCCGACCCAAGATGGGTGGATCAAGATCGACGTGAGTTCTTCCCATTATTTACGTCTTACTCGATGACGATTCCGAGCATTGCAGAGTCCTTTGCTAGATATTGTAGCATCCAAGCGGACCTGAGCAAGGCCTCCAAGGATCTAGTTATGACGAAGAATGCCTCCGGCCAGGTGTGCTACCAACTAGATTACGACATTATCGTATTGTTCGGGCTCCCGGAACTTCAGGCGTATGTTGGCTGGATGTCCAAGGCAAGTTGTTACGCCACAACTTTTATTAGCTTTTGTATTTAATTTTCTTTCTAGGAAGGAGGCGAACGACGGTGAGCCATCTGAACTTGGCATGTCGTGTCACCCTGAGTCTCGCTAACTTCGCACCACAGCGTGTCAGCCGCTATTTCATTCCAGGATTGAACGCTACCCCGGTTGTAACTTGTACTCCCTGCTCCTTCCATATAGGCTAATGTATTTTACTTTCTCGCTGCTCGATGCAGCATACTTTGTTCAATTGGCTGGTTGGGATCTCCGTATGTTACATGCAACTCATGCTGTATATATCTTCGACTATACACATGGCGACGATATCCTACATGTATCAAGACATCGGCAGTCGAGATCACCTCGACCAAATGTGTGATGTCAATCAACGCTCTTGAACATTTTCCTTTAGGAACTTGTTTCATCGATGAACTTGCCACACCGAGCGATTGAACAAGCCGAGGTTACCGGTCAATGAGAGCATTGTAATTCTTCAACGAGCATCCTGGACGCGTTCGACGGTTTTCAGCAAATCTCTCAAGTGGATGATCTGTAGACTCACAATATTGGCGGCTCCACCCTCACCTTCGGGGGCCAAACTCCACTTTCGCTCGGCCAAGCATCCTTTGCAGCGTGTCCCGAGGACAAAAGTGAACATTGTTTTCTCCTGTCAGCATTGTCAAGAGTCTTCGCACAAAAGTCGCCGCTAGTTCTGATTGTCCGCTGACAGAGCATGCGCCGCATGTCTCCACATCTCATGAGCACATTATCGTTCAATTGCCTTCAACACCTTCTTAGCTCCCGAAGCGGATAGCCAGAGGGGCGAGAGGGTTGCGATCATGCTATGTGGCATGACCCATAAGTCTGCGAGGGAATGACGATGATAGAAGTGCTCATACGTACAATTGAGAACCTGAATCGACATGGGCATGGTTGTGATTGGTCGTTGGCTCGCCGTGACGTCTGTTTGCGGTGCAGTAAACGGGAGTCTTCCTGCAGTGCTCTCCTCATGGGTTTCCTGTCGAGCTAGCCTATGTAGGATCAAGAGTAAGACTTCTTACCTGCCATTCAAGTTGTTTGAATCCTAGCGCCATGTCACTCGCGGAGAGAGCCCTGCAGCTGGTAAATTTACTACAACTTGAAGGAGACTCAGCAAGTTCAGGGAGGCGATGGCGGCCACTGCTGACGTCAGCAGGCAGCGACCACCACTCACTTTACTGTCACGGTATTGCACCTCGTACTACCAGCCTAGCATTATGCCAACCAATATAGCTTACATGCTAGATGGCATGAAGTCTGTGGTCGAAAATGGCTACTCACACGGCGATACCATCGTGTCCATACCGGACGCGGGTCTCGAGAGCGCAAGGCGCAGACGCAGTCTGGCAGATTGGGTCGATGAGAGCGTGGTTCGTACTCCATTTCTGTTCACACCGCTAGCATCGATAATCAACAGGATCACGCAATTTAGGATATCGTTCGGATCACCAGGTCGGCGTTGGCGAGGTACATACATCGTGATCTTCTTTCAATTCTATGCCTCAAGGAAGCGCTCCCATGGTGAATGGGTTAGATACCTCGCTCGACCGGCTAGTAGTGCGGAGCAGAATCCAAGACTGCGGGGCGAACGGATCCAGCGCTCCGATAAACCTGAACAATTGCCAAGGTTGAGAAACCAGGACCCTGCAAGTTCGAAAACCAGTCGGCAATCGCTGGCGTGCGTGGCCGCGGGGTTAGCTCAAGATCGACCTCATCCCGCTACAGACTAAAAATTGGAGACGGTATCAAAGGACCAGCTCTATGTATTGACACGACTCAATTGAAGAGGCCTGCACGGGTACGAAGAGGCAATGTCACAAAGAGAAAGACAGAGTCAAGCTCTGAGGAAAGCATATCAAGGCTCGAGTCCAAGCTATTACGATAAGTAACTTTCCTAGGTGCAGTAGGAATGCCCGAGGGCTTTCAAAGGGACTGGCGGAACCGTATCAGAGGATTGCGTGGGTCGGGAATTTGGACATTCATTGAACGTTTACATTATAACACCTGCACAGTCAAGCAGTGATGTATGTTGCAGCGATTGACTAGTCACCAAAATATACGTTTGTGCACACATACCGTGTCTGGAACGCAGGCTGGCTGCTAGTAGAGCGAATCTGGTAGGAGTTGGAGTCGGTGAGTCAACGAGGGGGATTATGAAATTGAGAAGCAGCTTCCGGTCAGTGCCAGGGCTTAGATCTTAGACTCGGTCTAGTCCGCGCTCGCGGAAGCTGTGCCAGGACATGCGAGTCTCCCCCGACAAAGACATCCCTAATTCACTTTCTCGTTCGTGCCATCGCGAAGCTCGTTCAAGCGTTCCACCAGGCTTATTCCGCGCCCGAGGACCTCTGACTTGACCGATGTCTAGCCATTGTTGAGTCTCCACACATATGCTTTGTTGCTATCAATGTGATTGTGACCGTCTTCTGTACCATTCAGCGAGCTAATTATCACGAACGGATAAATCCATCTCTATACGCATCAGCATCAGATCCATATATACAAATCGACGTAGTCAGGCGATGACACAATCCTCCTTAAAGCTGAGGTTGTACATCGCCTTGTCGACCGTTTTTTCAATCTTCTTCCAGTCGGACCGGCGCTGGATGAATTCGTAGATGTCCTGCGAAGGGTCCAGATGAGCAACCGCCACCAACAAGGGATGCGGGAGCGCGGACGGGAAACACGTGCCTCTGGTCGATACGCCCCTCCATACCGTGTCACGTCCCGCACGATCTGTGCGAGGTCTTTGGCGTCCTCGACGACAAAGACATGTCCTAGCATTTTGAGGTGCTCAAAGTCAGCGGTAATGTTCGGCACCTTGAAAATACGATCAAGGTGAATGCATGCTCAGAGGAATGAGAACCCCATACCTTGAGCGACGCGATGAACGCATGGTACGCATTCAGATCTGCAATTACCTGAAACCCGCCATTGAGCGAGATAATCTGCCGCTTGATGTGTTTCTGCAGCATCCTGTGGTCGCGCGCGTCAGCACCACATCGATCGCACCGTCGGGACGCAAAACACGCACGCCAAAAGCCGTATCCCGACTTCTTGATAAAACACCTCGAGCACCTCCCTGCTCGTACTGCCCTTGAGGAGTTTGCAGTGAGTCTCGAGGCACCGAATCGCTTCGCGACAGCCCTCAGTTGGACGGAGATCGAGCGTAGCGTCCTCAGGTGGGTAGTATTCCCTGGGCCTGGTCAGCGTTTGGATGACATGGTCGACCTGTGGTGGGTGAGAGAGCGACGAGATCAAGTGGTCAGTCGTTCATCAAATCGTATGTCAACGTGTGTACGAACCTGGTTCATCAAAACTTGCGTCCCAGCATTTAACCCTGAGGCGACACAATCATCCAGCGTACTCTCAAACCGCTTCTTCTCCCTGACGACGACGTTCAGAAAGTCGGTCTTGTCGATATGTGGCGCCTGCGATCCGAATTGAATTTGGGGTATAGTTCAGGAACGAGAAGCCGGTCAGTGTGCAAGAATTGAGTAACGAGGGCGTAGATACGTACAGCTTCCTTATCGAAAAACACCTGTACCATGCTCTGGATCGTGTCCCCGATGTGCACGAGTTCGAAAAATTGCAATAGCGGTGCGACGCTCGTCGTGCCTTCGTGTTCGGCGGGTTTATACGTCGACATGCGCTCGGTCGCACTACTACTTGGTCAGAACGACGCGATGGGATCACAGAATCCCTAAACTCACATTCCGAATCCCCATGCCATGTGCCGAGTGCCGAGTGCGCTCAACATCGCGCAAAATGCCTCGTCGAGCGTATCCCTCACACGCATGCCCATCGTCCCTGGATACCCGGCGAACGTCTCGAGCCGCTTGATGGCATCTCGGGTGGCATGGATGAGCTGCAGCGAGACGTCGAGCGAAAGCAACAGATCAAGAGCTTCGAGAGAGGTGGGCGCCAAGGCTTGTGGAGGTACCGAAGGCGCTGCAGAGGCCCGTGAAGAAAGTGGTGAGTCTTTTGTGGACGTCAGCGCCGTCGCCGTCATGGTGCTCACCGCGTCCGACGTCGAGCGCGTTTGCTTGGATGCAGCCAGCCCATTGCCCGAAGCGCCGGAACCGGCAACCCCATTCTCGCTCGCCCGGCTCCCTGCGATCTCGCCCCACCCAGCATCGTCTACCATGCCTGGGCTACCTGCGCTTCCGCCTGCCCCACTACCCGTGTCCTCCAGCTCGTCCTCGTCCTCGCCCACCTCGAACAGCGCGCCATCATCCCCAAAGCTCTCATATCCCTCACCCGGCACCTCTCTCGCACCCACACTCGCGCCGACGCCCGAGACGCCCCCCGTCCCGACCCACCGCTGTGGATTCAGCATCGCGATCCCCTGCACGACGCCGGTCCCCACCGCCTCCACACCTGACCCGATCGCAGCGCCGACGCCGGTCCCGATGGCACCTACTGCACCGACGGCGCGCGGGACGATCGTCACGGGGAGGAGGAGGACATCTGTAAAGGACGCGAGGACGTTGCGCTTCATCAGCGCTGGGTTTTGCGAACCGAGGAACCGCGTTTGTGCGGCTCGTGTCTGCGACGGCGTCCCGTTGAGCGTGACCTAGCGAGTGAACCGAGTGAACAGGACCGGACGTCGTGGAGCTTGGACACGCATACCGTGGAGAAGCCCGTGACCGAGACGGATCGTTCCCAGTCTTTGCAGATGACTTCAAAAGCGCGTTTGAGCTCGTCCATTTCGTCTTCGAGATAGTCGTCCATGTTGGGTTCAAACATTTTGTAGCTGTATTCCGTGCTGAGCCTTCGGTGTAGCGAACGGCGAGCTGGATACGTACATCACATCCTCAGCTTGCTCTACCCGGATCGCCCCTGACCCGGCCTCGCGTCCCCTGCTTTTGGAGCTTCCCGAGATGGTGAGAATGCTGTCGACGACTCTAAATGCTTCTCTAAAACACGCAGCGGTTGCGGACAAGAAGAGGGGTACGCTGAGTGTACGTGCACGCGCGAGCAAGGCAGAAATGTATTCGGATAGCTGTTGGCGAGAAGAATGAATAGATTCTGACCGGGAACACCACGAGACTTACCACGTCACTAGCAATTCTCTCTGCAAATGCAAGCAGCACCCCAGACTCGCGTGGAAACACCCGGAATGCCCTTGCGCCATCCTCCTCAATGGCAGCAAGCACACGGGACATGAATCCGTCCATGGCAGTAAAGTCGAGATGCGTATCATTCCTGCACACTGACGATCAGGGAAGCCGATAAGGAAGGAGAGGGCAGACGCACGTAAAGTTGGCCGATGAATCCCATTTTCCCTGCTCATAAAAAACCTCTCTCTTCTCTGCCCAAAGTCTCCCCATCTCCCATTCCCCTACCGCCCCTCCAAATTTACTCGTTGGCCGACCAATATCGTTCATACAGATCGATACCTCCCAGCTGGCGGCAGCGACCTCTTTCATCCGTGCCTCGTTGCCACTTGTGTCTGCGGCATCGAATGCTGTCAGGAGGCTAGCATCGAATCTATCGAGGGAAGCCTTGAGCGACGCGAGGCGGAGATCCCACGTAGACACGGGTTTGACAGCAGGCGAGAGGAAGCGCGCAAGGAGGTGTAGCACCCGAGCTTGAGCAAGCAGAGTCGCAGTATCCGAGCTAGACGTTAGGTACGAGGTGATGGATGCGAGCACAGAATGAGGCGACGCATTTGGGGCGGGCAAGAGGGGAAGCAGTAGCGTATGAGCGCGTACATACTTTGCGCGGAACGTCGGTGTCGGTTGTCCAGGTTGATACGCGTCCAGCGGTGCCAAGCTGGCGAGGTCGAGCAGCGCGTTTGGCGGTGCCGAGGCAAAGTCTCCAAAGTCGTCGTCGAGCGAGGAGACGGCGAGCGTCGCTGGTCCGCCGCTTTGATGGTCTTTTTCTGCCTTTGCTTTGGCTTCGAGGTCATCGAGGACGGTGGCGAGGCTGAGTCGGTGGGCAGCGAGGCCGAGCCAGCGCCGTTCCC
>QFES01000888.1:0-18041 GCA_003316375.1 Tylopilus plumbeoviolaceoides
CGTTGTTAGCAACGATACCGACTTCATACCCGTGGATATGTGCAAATCCCTGAGAGAACGTGGCACGTCAGCTTTGTCGTTACTTTTGAGTCGAAACCCTTACAGTCACGATTGTGGGGCCATATTCCTTCTTAAATTCTCTAAACCGACTACCGTCCACAATTCGCGAAATAACATCTCGCATGTCAAACGTTTGCCGGAGATCAGTACCGACAATGCCGTGCAATTCGGACGCTGGGTATAACGGGTCTTCCGACGGAACAGAAGGCTTGATTCATCTTTAGTAACACCACCCGAGACGTTGTGAGACTGCTGGTACTCACCCCGACGGGTTGTCCACTTGCACTGCCCAAGTCACCCACAATCCCGCGTGCGATAGCAATTGCGTGTTCATCATCTCTGGCGAGATGATCGGTCACACCACTTTCGGTAGAGTGCATCAAGCCACCTCCTAATGCTTCTTCATCAACCTCCTCGCCTGTAGCAGCTTTGACTAATGGAGGACCGGCAAGAAATATGTGTCCTTGTTCGCGAACAATAATGTTTTCATCGGCCATAGCAGGGACATAAGCACCACCTAGTATGCGTAAATACGAAGAACACAGAAGACGAATTCCCAGCTCACCAGCGACAGAAATACCATGCACCGATGCTATCTGTGGAATGCCAAGTGCGGACATTTGGGCCTGTGAACGCGTCAGCCTTGACCAACAGCCCCATAATGATTGATTTCACTGAACCATGTTGTAAAAGATTCGGCCAAAGTGGTCTTTGTCTGGGAATACCTGATTATCTGTAACATCAACGTGGGTGATGGTACACTTTAAGAAGTCGGACATACATTCGCCTGATGGGGAAGAGCAGCACCACCGGATTCCACTGTGTGTGGTTAGCCTGAAGCCGAGGATAGCGAGTGAGAAAGGCCTACCAACGTAAATGCATGGTAGCCCATGTTCTCGAGCTATCTCCTGAGCCCGAAGATGCTTCTTTACCTACAGATGAGGTATCAGGCCACTCAATAGCCAGCTATAGCAACTCTGACTCACTGTCAAAGGATAGTAAGAACCACCCTTCACGGTAGCATCATTGACTACGACAACACATTCTTTCCCAGCGACGCGACCAATGCCGGTGATGATTCCAGCACCAGGAATGTTCTCCCCGGGATAGACATCATACGCAGCTAGCTGTGATAGTTCAAGGAATGGCGTGTTTGGATCCAGAAGTAACGACAGTCTAAGCTGGTGTGAAGACGTGGTGGCCAGTGGGAAGCAAGGCTGACCTCTCTCTTGGTAACCTCTTACCCTTGCTTCGCATGCGCTCCTGAGCTTTGGGACCACCGCCCCCCTTTGCCTGTGCGATTCTGGCGTTCAGATCCGACACGAGAGCATCCATGCTCTCTGCCTTGCTTTGGAACTCGGGTGTGGCGGTTGAGATCAGAGATGGAAGGACGGCTACATGATACGACCTAGTTGTCAAGCCCGTAGCGAGGCGTAGCGATCTGGAGAATGCAGCTTGGCGCATGTTGTTCTGCTGATCGGTGGTAATGCAATGTGCGTGAAGCTGCGAACAAACCACGGAACTTGGGACCGGCTATTATGCCGGTGAACTCTATTCCACTAGTAACTACTAGCTAATCTTTGTACTACCAACTTCTAGAAGTCCTGCCACTCGTCCCAGTCGTCATGCTTTTTCGCCTTGGTATCACTAGCTCTGGTGCCACTCGACGCATGTGTCGTGACTGAGCCCGACGCTGGCTTGCTCGTGGTGGTGGTGGGCGACATGTCAGAGTACTCATGGAAGAGATCGTTGGTATCATCGTACAATGCGGACGTCTCAGCATCGTCGTGACTGGGGAGAGTCCCGTAGCCAGACGCAGAAGGACCGGCTCCAACTTTTTCCTTGACCGTGCCGACGATGCCGCTGACATGATCGGCGACGTCAACACCCAGCTGTTGCTTTGACCATTCATTGACGGACTGGCTGGCTGCTTGGGCACGTTTCTGTGCTTCTGAGACGTAACCACGAACGCTGGCATGCAGGTTCGGATCCATGACACGTTCCATGCCTGGCTGTATGACATTATCGTTTACGGCACGGGAAGCACCGGCAACGGCGGAGGAGAAGAGAGACCACCCTTTACTTAAGGCGGCGGTCGGATTGTCTTGGAATTCGGCTAGTGTTGGGGCAGCAGCGGAGGTGAGGCCGAAGGAGGGATGACCTGATGGAGGAGGAGGAGAGGGTGTATTTCCGAAACCCTGATAACGGCCACCTTGAGAAGGGGGTAAGTCGGTGGGGCGAACAGCATTTGCCTGACCGAGAGAGGTAAAGTAGGCTTCATTCGCGGACTTTTGGTCCACGTGAGAAGATTGAGGTGATGAAGTGGTGGTTGCCGAACCGCGTGCAGAAGCACGGGCCTTGCGCAAACCCTGAGCGGAAGATGGACGGGCCGGAGGAGCGGCAGTTGCAAGGTAATCGGCAGGAGGGCTGTATGGGGACCAAGGCTTTCCTGCCAAGGCATAATCCAGCTAAGGGTAGGGGTTGAGTGGGAAGAAGGAAGATAGGGATGGGACGACGCGCCTTTTCACGGTATTGAGTGGCAGCCCAGGAGTGGTAAAGAGCATGTGTATCCATGCCGTCCGAGTAGCCGGCTTGATCGGGGGGAGAATAAGACTGAATGAAGTGTTTGAATGGCGCATTTCCGCCGAGCTGCGAAAAGATGTGTGACGAGGATGTAGGGTGTGAACGGGAAGCGAACCTGCATGCGTTTGACCTGATCGGTCTGCCAGGTGTCCATCGAGACGGATCTCACGAAGCTGATGGGAAGGGATATGAAAGTGATGCATGGGATGATGTTGAGATGTACCTGATGTGCACGCCGAAGCCTCTGTGTACGCCAGCGCATTGTAGACAGAGGAAGATGGCGAAGCTGACTGCAGAATTGAGGAAGGGGGTGGTGTTGGGGATGAGATGAGGGAGATACCTGAAGCCCACTGGGGATTTGGGTTACTACAGTCGGCGCAGAGGTTGTTGTCGAGGTCGCTACGGCGGGCGAGGGTGAGGAGGAGGTTCTTGTCAGACATTGGATGCGTGTGAAGTTGGATCGACCATCTCCTTTGAGCTCGCGGTGTCCTGAGAAGAAATGACACTCGACACATCCTCTCCTCGTCCCCCCCTCTCGACGTGAGAACTTATCTTATCTGATTCCCAACAGACTCTCTCCATTCTTACTCCCTACTCACCATGTTACAGTCCCGCACACCCTCTGACGACAAACCCCTCGACTCCTGGGGGCAGTGGTGGGGTCGCAAGTACGCCCGTCTCTCCCTCCAATCCACCCATTCTCCCTCACCCGCCACAGGCACTACTCCCTCCAGGTCGTCCAGCATCCCCTCCGCGCTCGCATGTGCGGCTTTGGCGACAAGGTAGGTCCCGCCACTCCGACCACCCCATCTCTCATTTCACCATCTCATGCACAAGGATCGTCGGCCCCTTGCTCCCGCCGCAGTCGCCAAGATGATCGTTCGCAGAGAGGACAACTCGATAGTCGATGTCGAGTGCGTCCCCTCCAGCGACCCTTCCTCTTCTCACACTCACCCCTTGCAGCGAGCTGGACTTTTCCTTTTTTCTCGTGACAGTAGACCTATGGTCTGGAGACGGTAAACGTGAAATGAACCTCGTCCTCCACCCCTCGTCCTCCTCCGATCGCTACGTCTCCACGATGGCCGCTAAACCAAAGAAGTCGCGCTCCGCTGCTCCAGCCGTTGCCTCGCCTCGCAGCGACCATCCCAGCCCTCCCTCTTCTCATTCCACCCCAAATTCCGCTCAGGAACCACCCCATACTTCATTAGACTCGCAGGTATGCACCTTTCCTCTCGTCGGCCAGAAACGTGTCAAATTGTCCGTTAGTCAGCCATGAGCACAGTCATCTCGACAGAATCCCCGTCCGCCTTTACCGCTCCTGCCTATCCCTACACGTCTCCTGAGTCTTCAATTCCCGATGCCATCGCATACTCCAATTCAAACCCCTACAGTACTTCCCCTCATTCCTCTGATGCCTGGGGTTACCCTCCTACTGCCACCCATGGTTCGCACAGCGTACAAAACCAACCTCTTCGTGATGTCCCCAGAGCTGGAATACCGGCTGTTACATCTGGCGAGTCATGGAATAGTCAGACCGCTTATCGCACAGACGCGGAAACATCCACGTTTCGCGCTTGGCCTGGTGCCGAGTCGTCGTACCAAACACCGATGCATTCTCATGCGAACGTGTATAATAACCACGATATGGATCCCTCGCATCGCGCTTATCATCCATCGGCTCAACCCGACGGGCGTGAATATCATCAATGGAACCATACTCAGCAGGAATCTTATGCATCGGATTATGATACACCAGCCCTCTATGGGGCACCCGCTTATTCACAGCAGTCCCCCCAAACACCGTATCAAGCCAATTATCCACAAAGCACGGCATCATCTGCATCCTCACCACACGCAAGTTCGCATCCACTTCCCAGGCATGTATATACACGCACACTTGTAGGACCCCTCTCTTGCAACGCTTGTCGCCTTCTGGACGAGCACCAGATACCCGGGATATTTTTCCTGTTTCAAGACCTGTCCGTACGCACGGAAGGTTCGCGCGCAACTTTATCACAAGGTTGTTTTTTTCATTAATGCTGTGCTCCAAATATGCCTCCAGGGAGCTTTCGCCTACGGTTACGGTTGATGAATGTTGGCGAGTACGCATGTTTGCTCCGTCTGGGGTAGTTCGGGGCTGTGGTGTTGATTGTATTATTCTTATCTTAGCTCGTCGATGCCTGATGCGGGCGCGCCACGCGTGCACACCGACGTGTCTCCTGTGCTCGCTCAAACTTTTACAGACGCCTTTGTTGTTTACTCAGCCAAGCGCTTCCCGGGCGTACCAGGTGTGTCACCCTACGGAGTCTATTCGAGACGCTCAGATTCACTACTTCTATTTTGGACAGAAACGACTGCGATCTCGATCGCATTTGGTAATCAAGGTCAGAAGCTTCCATTGGTAAGATCCTTCCATGCTCCGTCTACACCGGAGGCTGACCACCCGGACCTACGCCACAGAGGAACCGTCATGCCACCGGTAAACAGGGCCGTAGACCCCAGCGTGACTCAGAGGGCTCCGATTCGTCGGATGACTGATGCTGATGATTATGTTCCCCTCTAATCATGCATCTCAATACTCTCTCCATCTGCTAATGTATCCACTACTTTCCCATCAACCTTGATCCACCGCCTCTGCCACCGTGGCACAACTTTACGCCGCGCCCGTCCTCTTTCATAAAGTAACACTGCGCGCACCGCTTCCGGATAGTTGTGATAGATACGCTCGAGTGTGGCGTTGGCGATCTCCACTTGGTGTTGCTGCGAGCGAGTCTGGTTCGGCGATGTGGCCGGTGGCGCGTCGGAAACGCAGATGGGCTGTACAAGACGACCTCTTTGCAAATGCCCGACAACTTTAGACAGTACGTGTAAGGTAACAGCATGCGGGCGCCACATGGACAAACCGGGGATGACTTGATGGAGGATATGCAGAGGGTGCGCGAAATCGGCTGAGTCTTCCGACATGTCCAGACTGGTTCCGACCCTCTTGGTTGTAACCTTGACCGCTTCCGCCCTGCGTGCCCCTTGGTGCATTGGCGCGCCCGAGGCGGGCGTGTCCTCGTCAGGGTCCATCACGTCGAACACCAGCGGTGCCTCAGGGGATGGCTCCCTCACAGTGAGCCCTTTGCGCGAATATGGGATGAGGACACGCTCGAGTACCTCAAAGGCACGGTCGACTTCCCCCGCCCGCACTAGGGCGACCGCCAAATGATTCCAGTTATGGACATCGAAACTGAATCCTCGTGATTTTGCCATAGTCCAAGCATCCAATACCGCGTGATGTTCGCCCGCCGCAGAAAGGGCGTCGATGTAAATAGACAGTGGCATACACAAGAGATTCGAGCGCCGTCGGAGCGGAGGTGTGGAGGTGATACCGTCTCGCTTAAAGAGCTCGTCGGCGCAAGATAACTGCAGTGCGAGTTCCCAGATTTGCTGCCAGAATTCACGAACGACACTGACATTGTATGTGCGTCGATGAACGTCGAGAAGGATCGTGAGCATTTCTAACGATGCCCCACCCCCAGCTTCCAACATCCCATTGAACAGCCGAGCCACTTCCTCGGGCTTTTCCTTCCTCGCATACATCAGGATGAGTGGACTGTGGATATTCCCAAGAGCAGAGGGACGAGACTCGGAGCCGGTCCAGCCAGGATCATCGGTGTCCGTTTCCAAGATTTCTCTCAGGAACGACTCTGCAATTTCCAAGCTCTCTTCCGTCCGATCGTTGGCGTATGCCAGAAGAACCTGCTTGTATGCGAGCGAGTTGGGCTTGATCCCACGGCGTTGCATTTCCTCGTAGCACGCCATGGCCTGCGCCTTGGATTGCTGTCGCACATGACCAGCCATGATGATGGTGAGCACGTATGCGTCGAAATGGTAGGGTGGTCCCCATGACTTTGCCTTTTCTTCCATCTCTGCAAACAGTTCCTCGGCAATACTCATCTTTCCAGCGTCGCAAGCGGATTGGATGACCAAGGCGTATGTGAAACCGTCGGGATGAACGCCTACCCGCAAAAGCTTGCGAAACAGTGCGAACACAATGCGGAATGGTGTGCCAATGAGAACGTAGGCCTTGAGAAGTGTGTTGAAGACCTCCATGGAGAGATCACGGCGAAAGTGTGAAGAGTGGCGGAGATAGTCGAAGACACGGACGACGCCTTCCCATGACCCAGCTTCCACATGGGCATTCATAAGAGACGTAATCATCTTGCGATCGGGGGTGATACCCCCGCGCAAGGCCTGCAAGTAAAATGCTTCTGCTCCGACAGCATCTTTTCTCCGTGCGAGAAGGGAGATGACAGTGGTGTAGTGACAGCAATCGGGCTTGACCTCGGCAGCACGCATTTGATCAAACACGGCAGCCACCGAGTCGATATCGCCGCGTCTTGCGAAACTCTGAAGAATGATGCTATAGACATGAGCATCCGGGCGACGGCCAGCTTTGAGCATTTTTTCCAACCACAAGTCTATCCCATTAAAGTCGGCTACTTCGGCATGGGCAAGGATGACGGTAGTGTAGTGTACAACGTTTGGTCGTTCCGCGTGAAAGTTGGACACCGATGTCGTGGGGAAAAACTTGTGAAAGAGATCAACCACCTTGTCCACATTGCCCGCGATTGCATAAGCATGCATCAACATACACCGTGCGGTCGAAATAGACCAGTTGTTGTCTTTGTGCTTGCTGAAGAAGTGCTCTGCACGATCTATGTCGCCACGCCGAGAATAGAGATGGAGGCCGGTCGAATGATATACTCGAGGGTCCATCGAAGGATCCATGGAAGCAAAGATGTCGTGCGCAAGGACAAACAAGTCGTTTTGTGCAAGGAGTCGGATCAACCTGGCCTGGAGGGACAACTTGACGCGCAACTGTTGTCTGATCATTTCCAACCCGAGGGCGTGAGCCTGATGAAGTAATCTCTTGGAACAGTACGTGTCCAAAAGCAACTCGCCCATGAGCAATCGATCGTCTTGAGCCACGTGTGAACGAGATAGTAGCAAGGCAGCACCATCTGGGATGTCTGCAAGTAAAATATGGATCGCCTTGCGAAACGACGCGGGCACTGGAGATGCGATGGCGTGAGTAGGATAAAAAGTGCCCAAAAAATTCCACTCTCGAATCAGCAGATCCAGTGCGCGGGGAGCACCGTCTCGATACCGTAAGAGGACCAGGATATTTCGGTACACGGACAGGAGAGTGTGCTTTTCGGCGCGAGTGAGGCAGGTTTCTCGAATTTCCCGAGCCAATTGGAATGCTTGCTCCACATCCCCCAACCAAGCATGCACCTGGGCAGTGAAGCACTTGAAAGAGGTGATCTCCGGAGAATTGTCGTCTAAATGTGATCTCAGATCCCGTAAGACTGGTTCGAGACGCGTTCCCCAGGTATACAATAATGGTACATCTGGTAGAGTGTTCCCGAAAAGGTCGAATGCGTCGAGAAGGCGATGTATGAAGCGTAATTGCTCGCTCGGAGTAAGCACCAAGTTGTTTGTATCTGTCTGGACTAATGCCATATAAAGGGACCATGCATGATCGGGATCGAACGGGGTACGGGCAGTCAAAAGGGAACGGAGTTTGTCGGCAGGGTGTTCGGATTCGTGAGTGGGACGGAGGGTTTGCGGCCGATCGAGGAAACGCGTCTGGGAGGAGGATGCTGCAGTTGAAACATGGCGTCGCATACACCGGTGGGAGGGATGTGGAAAGGGGTGTGACCGACGCGGGACGGCTTCGTCCAACATAAACAGTCGATTTCGGACTGAGAACAAAGACATCAGAAAGGATATGAGACGATATGAACAAACGGAGCACCTGGACACCAGGGAGAATGCCGAGAGATGCAAGAAGAGCTGGACATTGGGTCCGAATGGCAACATTGGTTGCACTCGAGAGAGGGGGGCTCGACGGCCTTTTCCTTTCCCTTGTATTGCCGCGGGAGAGGTGAAAAGAAGTGGGTAGGAAATGGACGTCTTGGAGACCGTGCCATGGAGCTGAGAGCCAACTTGAGGAGCAGTCTTGATGATATGGCAGCAGCTAACAGCTCGACCATGAGCAGCGGTACAGACACCGCGTTCTAAGAGGCTGATGAGGCGGAGGACACGCGACCGGGACGCACTTTGAACCTACCTAGCGATGGACTACGAACGTGTTGGTGTCATTTTGCTAGACTGGATGGACCACGAGGGTGTTATTCATTACATAATAGCAAAAAATAATTTGGGACGCACGTGTTCGTTCGTCTTCCATTCTCATCCAAGTTCGGCGAGTCAACGAAACGCCGACGATGGCGACTTGTGACCTCGATAGCACACCCGAGTCGAGGCAAGTTCATGTGACCGGCGCCAGGGGCCTTGTTTTCCACGTCCCCGCCGTATGGAAACGGGTTGAACCTGTTTGAGTGGGCTGTGCGATAGAGCCTTACTTTCTCGATCTTCGTATCTCTCCATTTAGATCACCATGTCCGGTCCTGACACGTCTGCTGCGACTTTGCCACCTCATGAAATCATCATCATCCCCCCACCGGGTCACCAAGACAGACAGCGTCTGCTCGACCAGTGCATTTCCGTCAGGACCGACGTGTTCGTGCACGAGCAGCGATTCTCACTCGACGCAGAGGTCGACGAGTGCGTTGCTATACGCTTCTCCGTCTGCATTCTTCATTGACCATTTCAACAATCATTGTATCCGTAACAGGCACGATCCGATAGCAACCCATTTCTTGCTCCGGCTATCTTCCCTGACACCGATCGGGACAATTCGAACCTACAGAGTGGAGGGGGAAAATTATTACAAGCTCAGCCGTTTGGCTGTTCTCAAGGCGTATCGTCAACATCGTTTTGGGCGCAATCTGGTGCTTGCCTTACACCGATGGGTGAAAAACGACGCGATGCGGGCCGGATCGAACGGTATCCGTGTCGTCTGTCATTCACAGTTGCCTGTTAAAGGCTTTTATGCCAGGTATGTCAAGTTTGCTCCGTGTCGTCCTCATATCGCGCAATTGAATCGACTCTTCTCCAAAGGTATGGTTACCAACCAGAGGTGATTTCCCACTTGTTCGTGTTATCCGTACGTACTCATTCTCCGCGAACAGGGGGATGAATTCAATGAGGACGGTGCTCCTCATCAGAAAATGGTCGCTTATCTGTCATGGTAGCATATTATCACAGTAATGTAATGACAAGTTCGTGCCCCTTGCGTTAAACAGGTCACGAGGTATATGGACAATTAAACTAAGGATGGTGCTCTAACAATACAGTGGCAGCCAAGAGAAACCGTCATGATAGAGTCCAGTGTCGTGAACGAATCAGGATCCGATGAGCATAGCGTAATTAACAACCAGAGGAAGAACGAAACACATGCCCTCGGTAAATCGAGCGGAGATGTCATTATAGTTGGGTATATCTGTTCGCACCATCGTCAGGGCCAATCCCATCGCTTTCGCTTTCTGAGCTAAACGATTCTGTTTTGATGGCACGAAGCGCGCGGAATGGGCTCTCGGACGGAGACCCAGGAAGAATGCTAAAGTTGATGTTCGTCCCGTTGCCAAGACCAGTCGTGCCTTCTTCATAGAGTCGTCGCGCAGCCTCGTACTCGATTTTCTCCTGCTCTGCCTGAGCTAGGAATGGCTAGCAGAAAGACAGATGAATACTCGATTCTCAGATAGTCATGATCCACCAACCTTGCGCTCGTCATCAGTCATCGATCGCCACTTGGCAGCAGCCAGTACGCTCTGCTTGGTGGTCTCTTGTTCATCGGCGAAAATCTCCTTCACTAGCAGAGGGTCCGAACGAATGCGCTGCAGGAACATAAAGTAGGCGCTGAGCGGCTTCTTGGGAGCGTTGGGATCCTTGAGGTTGCTCTTCCGAGACCGACCTGCCTTGCGTTGTGCGGTCCGGAAGGCGTTCTCTCGCTTGATATCATCGGGCGTCAATGTCCGCATGTAGAGAGCATTGTCCCGCTCGCGTGCCTGCTTGAGGACAAGGGATCGTTGTTTGTATGGCTAATCATGGAAGCTTATGTTAGCGGAAATTCGCAGGAAGCAGCGGCGCAGCACATGCCTCCTTTTCTTCCGCGGTCAGGTTCGCGTACTCCTGACCGGCTTCCTTGGCGGCCTGAGCAACGTTAAGTTTTCTCGTACTCGTTGCCTGGTGGCGTTGGATCCAATCTGTAAAGTAAAGCTGCCAAGCGGATGGTGCCAATTTGGGGGGCTTCAAGACAGATTTGAGAGGAACTGGCGGAGATAATGAAGTAATCAACATGACGACAGTCACAGAAGGGGCGGATATGATCAGATATGCACGTACGCGATTCGGACGCCTTCAAGTCCCTGGGGGGCTCGTCTGGTGGTAGCTTCCTCCTCCGTCGCACGGTGGCGTCACGGTCATCACTGACGGAAACTGACTCTGAACGACGGCTGTAGGGCCGTGCCAACGTGGCAGCGGATGGAGCACTGGATGAGTGGAACATGAGACCCAAGGGATTGGTATCCCTTCTCGAGTGGAATCGCTGGCCTTTTGCTGTGTAAGGGTTCTGAGATAGGGGTCCCGAGTGAGGGCCAGAAGTGCTGTAATGAGACGAGTCCCACAGCTGCGATGCCCACGCGGGGGGTCTCAGCGAAGTTTCCGCAGGCGAAATCGAGGCTACGCCGAGACCGGGGGAACTGAGGTAACCATCAGAAATCTCGGCTGGCGATAGGGATCGGGGAAGGGGATGCAAGGCTGCGAAATCGGATGGGGAAAAAGAATTCTGAGAGAATGCATTGCTGCCGTATGGGACAAATGCGGGAGGTGATTGTGGGTCTGATTGAGTGCCGCGTATGGGGATGGGTGACGAAGAGGTGGGGTCCAAGGGAGAAACGTGGGAGTCATTTAGCCACTGGGAGAGGTTGGAGTCATCGAGATCGAAGATGGGCTGTACATCATCGAATCCGCCGTAGGAGTGAGAGTCGTAGAAAGTGCTGCTTGGGGACGCGTCTGGGACGTCAAAGTCGGAGGCACGACGAGGTGATGCGGGGTTGTCGGAGAGGATGGGAGAGATGGGCTGGTTATAGACGAGGTCGCGGGAGGGATCCCAGGTGGGGGACAGGAGGGAGGGATCGTCGAGGTCGAGGGGGCCAAAGATCATATGGTCTGCGTCGGAAGGGGAGATGAGGTCGTAGGGAGAAGTGTCGACAAAGTTCATGAGGGGAGTCGGGTCCTTCATGGGGGCGTCCTTGTCAGGCGTCGGACGGGGCGGGCGGCGAGGATAAGGGGAGAAAGGCATGATGAACGGAAGAGGGAGGGACGGCGGGGGATTGGCTTTAATAGTCGTCGGAGCCGGTGGAAGATGTGAGAGCGAATCGGGCGAGGAGAGCAAGGATCGGGCGAGGAGAAGAGGGGCTCGGTTTCGAAAGCTGTACCAAGCAGCTGCCAAACTGGTCATCATGTGCCGGTCTGACTCGTCTCGTTCTTGGACGCCCGCGCGTCTAGAAGGCCAATAATAACCCGAGCCGGTCCAGGACGCGTCGCTGACCGGCCCTAAGTCCCGCCCTCAACGAGCAAGTCTGACCCGACCCTCCGGTTCTAATTGTCATCGCCACCCGCCACCGGTGCAATTAACCCATGTTGGGTATGCCCCCATGGGAAGCAAGGCTGTGGCCGTCTTTGTACCATACATACGTTTGGTAACAGCGAATCATAGCCAATCATAGGACCACGATGGATTCCACCGACCGATACCGCGGTCCATTGTACACACTCTTGCCCGCCTGAACACGAACACGGTCACATCAGTTTCTCGCCGCGATACGCATCCTCAGGGGTCTCACCTCCCAGTCCTTCACGTCCTTCATGATCACCCTTTCACGCTCAACCATCGCTTCCTCCCTGCGGTACGCGTCCCGATCACCCTCGGCAAGCAGAAACGGGACAAGGTGAATGCGTGACCAAACTTTCTCCCTCTCCAGTTCCCTACAAGGGAAAGCGAATCGTCAGGGTCCCAATCTGAGAAAGTACGCTTTTTCTGGCACGGCCCGATTCAGGCCAGCGTCGCTGATAAGACCTCGGCCGGATCCTCCGCCGAGGATAACACGTTTTGCGACGAGCGCACCATGTGAATGCACGTTTTACAGCTTGCGGTCCCCATATGCGCCATCTTGCAAAAATAATAAACGTACCTTCTTTCTAAATTTCCCTTTCCAACACGATAGAATCCGTACGCACACACGGCCGTCACGGCACCTAGGATGGCCAGACCACTCGGTCCACGAAAGGGAAGGTTGCGCTTGTACCTTACGGCCTCAAACCCACCCGGAGGGGGCATGTCTCTGTGGAGGCGGCGCAGCGGTCAATATAGTGCGATGTGTCGATAGCGACAACGTACTGTCGGTAAGGTATTGACACTGAGATAGCCTCAGCATTCCGTTTCGCTGTAAACAAGCTCGACACTCACTCGTTAAGGTGAAAAAGTCGACGAGTGGTGATCGTCTGTGTGTTGATGCTAACTTTGAATGGCGTTCGCTAAGACCGTTTCCGGACCCGCCCTAAAGCCACGTGTGGCCACACAACTCCACCGTCCACCGCCTGGGACAAATTGCGTTGATAGATTCGTTGGCGGCTTGTTCCGATGCCGTCCGCCGCCCTTGGTCACTGAGTATGTTCCTGTGGTGCTCGCGCTATCCTGACAAATGGTGCCCTTGAATGCCGTCACGACGTCCACCGTCGACACACGTTTACACCACCTAGAACCCCGGATTTCTGTCTAGAATGCAAACTGGTCCGCTTGACGAAGCGAGCAGAGTTCTTGCTGTGGACCGAACAGTATTGATATTGAGGCTTAGTACCATTAATTACGACCAGCCGCGCGAACTTCGAGTACTAGTCTCTTCCCAGATTCGGGACTCAACGCCAACTAAACGGTTTCAATGAGTAATAAATAGCGAAATGCCAACTCAGCGTCTCATTACCCTTTGACGCCGCCCAAAGCACCGCCATCATGTCCCACAACCAATCCCCAGGTCCTTCCGCTCTCCCTACCCCCCAGATGTTCGTCCAGCCTCCCTCCGCTGCCCCTTCCGCGAGACAAAAAAGCAAGGCATACACAACAGGTATTGCCGCTGGCGTCGAAGATGAAAAATACCAGGCGAAATACAAGGAGCTGAGAAGAAAAGTAAAAGAAATCGAAATGGTCCGTTTTCACTCTTCCCGTGTCCACTCTTCTTATGATCTCCCGCCGCAGGACAATGACAAGCTCCAGTTCAAAGTGCTCATGGCCAAAAAATCCATCCAGCGAATGAAATTGGAAAGAGCGTGAGCATATCTCCGGCTCCCATCTCCTCGTCATCTTATGTGACATCAGCGTCCTCTATGAGCGACTCTCCGCCGTACCCCCCTCGCCAGACCTTCACGCCCATGCTTCCCTCCCTCCTATGCATGCTGGCCCTGGGGTGCCACCTCAGTATGCTCAGCAAAAACCAGGTTCAGGCCAACACCGCGATCCCCGAAACATGGATATGAATGACACCAACACGCCCGACTACGGCCATCCATCGGGCAATATTCGCGTGATTTCAGGGCCAGACGGCCGCCCTG
This sequence comes from Tylopilus plumbeoviolaceoides, assembly GCA_003316375.1. NCBI lineage: Eukaryota > Fungi > Basidiomycota > Agaricomycetes > Boletales > Boletaceae > Tylopilus > Tylopilus plumbeoviolaceoides. The sequence goes on from QFES01000888.1 coordinate 14,206, forward strand.
TTCAAGTATCAGATGGACCCATTGGGCCAGGGGTGCCACCTGCCCATGCAGTGTCTGCCGCACATATGTCACGGCATAGCTCCGCCTCCGGCCATGACTCGCGACAGCTTCCACCCCTTTCGCAACTGACTCCTGTGCAACACCTCGAACACCCGCGCGGCCATGCGCAGTCCCAGCCTCACCCTTCGCATCTTCATTCGCATAGCAATGGATCTGATTCCCGCTCGCGCCCTCATTCCTCGTCGCACACCCGAGGACAGGGTCCCCCGCAGGGGTATCATCAAAGTACCATTCTCCACTCACAGTATCCACCCGACCCCGCCCTGTCTGGGCAGGCGATGCAGAGCCCCCCTCTCGGCCATGAAAGAGAACGTTCTAGAAGGTACGATACACACGAACGAAGCAGCCACGGCGGCGATCCCTATGGGCGACAGCAGATGCCCCAGGCATCACCCCACTCGACCATCATGTCGCCTACCAGTGCTCGCGGATCAGCCACGCGCGTTCATAATCATCAACGTGTCGGACCTGGCACGAACATTAATCATCCAGACCTAGAACATGAGCGTGACCTGGAGAGGGAGCGTCACTGGTCGCGTCAACGCGAGCATGATTACGATCGCGAACCCCCACGTGACTATGCAAACTCCGCGCAAGTCCGAGCCTCGCCTCCACCGCAACTGAGGTCGAGGCTAGAGAGGGAGTATCAGGACCATTCTTATCGACTGCGAGAGGAGCCAATGTATCTTCGCGAGCCTATTGGCACAGGCGCATATGGTCGATCGTCTCGGTCTGATACGCCCGGCTCTGGTTCCGGCTCTGCTGAGGCGCAGACACGCTCTGACGCACATTCGCAGCACTATGATTGGGAGCGGCAGAGACCCTATGCACCCCGGGGGATGAACCAGCCGCAAGCACCGAATGAGGACGCCGATTTTGTTCACGAAGACGGCCATTCACACCATCGTGATCGTGACCGTGGTGGATCCTACGTACCACCTGAACAGCATCCTCCTCCTATGGAACCGTCGAGAAAACGGTCTCGTAACGACATGGATATAGACGGAGAGGATGACGTAGCTTCAGTCCCAGGGGACAGCTCAGGAGGCGGAGGAGATAGTTCATTGAGGTATGGAGGAAGCCATCGGCCAGATGACAGAGGTTCGAAGAGACTCCATCAGGAAGGTATGCCGTCATCCGCCCAAAGCTACGGCGGACAGGACGAGCCAGAGGAAGGACATTCGGATGATTAGGGGGTCGGTGAATATACTCCGCACAGATTCCCATATAGAACTTCTTGTGCTAAAGTGCTTCTAGCCATTATTTCGTTGTCAATACTGTCCTGTGTTCATGACGGTCGTTTGTTTTGGTAATATTGTAACTTATGGTTTGTCTGTGGTTCCGCGAGTGACCCCGACATCCATATTCATCCCAGCGGATCAACACATAATAGTGTAGATCTCACCATGCGCGCTCGGTGTAAACCGCAAATCTCTAAAATTAGCCCCTCAACTAACGAGCCATACAAGGCCGCCTCGGGAAACATGACAGGAACGATCCACAAACGAAGTAAGTACAAAGGGTTCGAGGGACCACTCCTGTCTTCGAAGTAAGATTAATCATGACGTGCGATCCCACACCTCATCCCCGTCGAGGTCCGGCGGCCACGCCTTTGTGGAACGCTCCGCCGATACTGGTGACTCCGTCTCCATCCCCGGGCTTACAACACCACACCATTGTTGCCGTGCCCAGTAGCCGTCTACGCCTTCTCGACATCTCACTGCGCAGTTCCGCGGCAGCGCGCACCGGTGACGTGTAGCCGCAGGCCCAGTTTCCACAGTGACCAAGAGGCGGTGGTCTAGGATCAGGTCCATGGCAGTGACGAGGGAGCCGAGGTCCTTTGACTCAGAACACATCATTCGATGCGCTTCCGCGAGCAGTCGACGTGCTGTAGGCGAGCTACTCGCCGGCGATGCGTTCAAGTTCGTTCGGCCTGTGGGTCCGTCAGGGTTTGTCATCACCCTACAAACTGCCAGTGGCTTCTCATTTGCCGTCGCCTGTAAACTCAGCATGCTGAGTAAAGGGGTGGATACGCCAGGTGCCGAACACTAACTGCGTGATGGGGTTTAGTGTGGTATGCACTACATTTATCTGAGGAGTGGGAACCAAGGACAATAGCGATGGCTTACCTTGGCTGACAGGTGGCGCGATCGTTGCCGCCATTCCCGGTGGTAGACGCTGATGAATACCATGGTTGGTGAGTCCACATTGTTCGATGGAACTTGCCAACGGGCGCCTTTCGCCCAAATTGAATGCTGCTGCGTTCCGTTACAACTCGGACTGCACCTGTTCTGATCTGATCCGCTGACTAAATATATTTGACCGTGCTCGGTTTTCTTCGAATTACACGGGCGGGTGATCGCTCTGCCACCACCAGAACCCGGGTGCAGTATTACAATGAAGGCGCAGTCATCACATGCTGCATCAGTGTTAATGCAAATTCTGAGTACTAATCCACAAACCGAATGGTCTTGGCAGGTTTTCCAGAATAACTCAGTAGTATGTATGGCCCGGACTCCGAGCCCTGGACTTTTTCGAGATTGATCGAGCGAACGGTCATGGCGTGTTCAAGTTGGATATCAAAGGGACAATAATTACATGGCTTGGTGGCATCGTTCGACCACATCATCAATACTGTTTCCCTCACCGATACACGTGGTCCGCTAGCAAGAAATTTTAGCTGACTACATCGTCGTCGACAGGAGAAAGACTCACAATGAAGATTCGCGGCGATCTCCGCTTCGGCTCTGTCACCATTTGCGAGCAGCTTCTCTTTGTTGTATAAGAGTTCCTCGCGGGTCTCTGTCGAAAACTCCTGATTTTGGGCTGAAGGAATTTTGAATAAGTAGCTGGTCTCACGACACGATACAAGAAACCCACTTTCGACGATGGCGTCGACTGGGCAAGCCTCCTGACAGAAACCACAATAGATGCACTTTGTCATATCAATATCTAGTTATATATAGCAGTGAGAATTTCGTGGACGGTCAGTCTGATACGAGCTTACCGTATTTAGTTGTCCTCCGTGACCCATCTTGACGCGCCTCGCTTTCAATAGTGATAGCTTGAGCAGGGCATATCGCTTCACACAGCTTACAAGCTGGACGGAACGTGAGGTGAGCACGTTGGGCACTTGAGCGACATACCGATGCAGCGTTCTTCGCCACTGGGGTACCTCCGCAGGGCGTGTTCCCCACGGAAGCGGGGGGACAATGGACCCTTTTCATACGGGTACATGATGGTGTAAGGAGGTCTGAAGAAGTTCTCGACGACAATCCACATTCCTTCGAAAGGTCAGTGACAAGTTACATACGCGTTTACACACGGACTCACCTCGGAGGATCTCGGTGAAGAAGAAAAGATGAACTGCCTTGTCAATAGCACTTGGGCCATCCTTGTACAAGTCTGTATGCTTATCCGGTTCATCCTGAGCAGTCAGCGTGCCTGTATCGGGAGGTGACCTGATTTTGACTGGTCCCTCCAAGCTGGCATGGCCACTGAGAGGTTCCGCATGAGAACGACGGGAAGAAGAGATATTGCGATAGGTAATGAATGTAAAACGGAGCGCGCCAGAGCGCTGTAGGGTCAATAGACTGTGCGAGAGCCCGACAACGAAGCCAGGATGGGCGAACGACATCACGTCGAAGAGCAACAAGTTACGTGTGACAGTATGTCACGCCGGTGTGACAGGTGTCTCAGGCTGTCGTCGGATCTCTCGATAGTCGACCATGTCCACCTCAAAAGCAAAAGCGAAAGCGCAACCGCCGTCAGACCAG
>QFES01000895.1:0-26998 GCA_003316375.1 Tylopilus plumbeoviolaceoides
ACCGGTCAATGGCGCCTTCCTTTCCGGTACCTGTGGTGCTCCTATCGTTATTGTCGCACTTCTACCATTCTTCTGATTAAGCTCGCCGTTCTCGTTCAAGCGTGAGGCTTGGAACCCCGATCCCGTGGATCCCGATGTGCCATCTGACCGGGGATCCAAGCCTTTCTTGAAGAATCTCGAGACGATTTCCCGCAGGGTCTCATCGCCCAAGCTCGCGCTCGTCGGGCTCTCGTGGCCCAGCTCAACAGCCCTGCGCTGCGCATCCTCGCGGGCCTGAAGGACGTTGATGAGCGTCTCCATCTGCAAGAGATGCCCGTCCGCGGCGGTGGGCACGACTGGGCTCTTGCACAGCTCGACGTACGAGTCGAGGAGACGATCATCGTCCTCGATCCCGTGCGCGGTGTAGATGGAGATCCGCTCAGCGGGGGACAAACCCTGGAAGTCGAGCTCTTGGAGGGCGAGGTCTTTGATCCTTGGAAAAGACCAGCGTGTGGCGAGGCGCAGGATGACAACCCAGTTGGCCTTGGTTTGTTGGCGATAACAGTAGGGTCTGTGTTCCGATGTTGGATCAGGACATGGATTGATATGCGCGACGACGCACCCGTCATAACACACCCAGAGTAACTGGGAAAATTCGTCCGCCGTCACATCGAGCGTGAACGGGCGCACTTCGGTACCCTCGAGCGGATCGTCCTCCGCAGTGGCCGCGAAGTGGTTCCTAAAAAACTGGGACTCGCGCTCAAAAAATGACCTATGGACCTTGAAGAGGGTATTGCCCGTCTAGTTTTTGCAAGGCCGATTGTGATGCGCAGCAGGCTGATCAGCCGAATAATCTCGGACACCGAAACGTTGGGGCATCAGGAACGTACCAAAAACGAGATACTGCCGTCGCTAATATAGTACTTGTTGTGGTGGGTCACTCGACCGAATCCGTCGCCCATAGTGGATGGTGGGGCAGAGGAGGTGGTGCGAACAGTGTGGGCGACGAAGACACGGATTCGAATCCGACGCTATCTATACCCGACCACGAGCGTCTCTTCCCGGAGAGATCCATCAGGGGCGAGGGAGCAAATGATGCGATTTGGGCGCACATCCTGTGCAGAATTTCGCCTTGAGGGTCCTAACCAATAGGAGGTTCCTCCTGACTCTATTCGGTCATCTCAGGTGGCAGTCTGTGGCGTCAATGTGATCTTCACAGCAACGCGGACCCACAAAGTCTTATCGGAGTCGTTGATAAGGCTGACATTGTGTTTCAGCGAAGCCGTGCGTGGAACTCCGGCGCATACCTGTACGTTGTTTAGCGAGGTTCTTTCGCACCCTATGAACTCGTGCTAGTAGCGACTAGCACTGGTTATACAGCAAGATGCCAAAGCAAGTTAAACCCTAGTTCCATGAGTACCAGTATACACAGTACAAAAATAATCATACACCCATCTGTCCCGCAGCAACGCGTCGAGATCCCTTCCAGCCCGTGGCGGCGATCGATCGATCACGACCGTGCAAGGTCTCGAGAAGACCACGTCATTCTTTGAGCACCTTGAAGCTCACATGTTCGCCTCTTTGCACCATCTCTACGACACACACGTCGCGTATGCCTAACAACTTATAGTGAATCCCTTCTTCGATCTCTTCCTTTCGCAACTGGTGGCTACGTTCGTGGTCAGCTCCTGTCCCTTAGTACGATAGCAAAAATGCTTACCACTGGGTGAGGTGACGTAGAGCGTAGGCATACAACATGGCATCCCCGATGCGAGGCCGACAAAGGAGGCATCGTGTCCAATCCGGAGAGAATGACTTTTGTACAGACTGTTCGACGGCCTGGATCTTGTCGATGTATTGGTCGCTCACAAGCTGCCAGCGTGGTGATTCGGAAAGAGGGGCCAGCCCAATACCAATGCAGTGATAGAAACGAGCATGCCAAATCTATAGCTATGATTCAGCACCCCGTCCACTTTGCTCGCAGTGGAAGAAAATTCATACCGCATGCCTCCAGTTCATAACAAGAGTACATCCTTCGCAAGCCAGACACCGCAATCGAGCATTGCGATTGTCCATATCGTGCGCGGTGGCCACAGTGGGATCCAGTCCGCATGCGTGGATGATATAGGGAGCCTCCTCCAAGAACTGGAGTCCATTGATAACCCCAATGGCGTCCAAATGGTTTTCATGACTGGGGTACATCACGTCATTACACATTGAAATCGAGAGGACTTCGGGGTGAGCAAAGGCACCAGTGGGACCCACGCGAAACACGGTGCAAGCGAGGCGTAGCTTGTCCAAGTCCGTCTGGGAGGATTCTGATGGCGTAAAACTTGAAGTATCGAATGAAGATAAGACAGGGATCTTCACCAGCGCAGCCATTTCAGAGTTGAGCATCTTCATCCAGTCGTCGACTAATATAGGTAGTTGTGCAAATGCAGATGCAAATGGCTTGTCGTTCTGCTGAGTTTCCTCTGGAGCGTTGAGGATATCTCTAAAAGCAGGGAAACGAGCGAGGTCGGCCACATGTGGAAGCAGGTCGAACGTTGGTAAATCTTGTGTTGGGTTCGTCACGTATCTGCTGTACTCATTCACTAACATGCGTCGACGCGCCGGGTAAACAAGTGTCTCTAGTCGTTGCGATCGGAGGCTGTTCATCATCTCAGCCCATTCAGGCCAGATCCGTTCCCATTCTAACCTGATATCAGCCGCGATTCGACATAAACTCGAGTCCAAGTCGTGAGAACTTACCACTGTCTGTAAGGGGCTTGTATTTCTTGGAAATAGATTTGTTGCATTTTCCAATGATTTTAGATCGGAAATACGAAAGCTCACGCGCATACCCAAGTTGGGTGAGGCGCTCGAAGATGCTACACTAGCTGTAAACCTAGACCACGGTAAAATGAGGAAAAGAGCTAACCTTTCTTGACGCTCATTCCGAAGTACTTCCAAGTCAAATCGATGTATTCGTCCTTTCCGTTGCTGCCAGAATTCACATTGTCGGGCGTGCTGTCAAGCCTACTTAGAGAAATGCCAAAAAGCAGAGACAATGAATCAAACCGAGCAGATGAGCTGACGCTGCTCCCGCTTTTGATTCAGGAACCGCGCCTTGTCGAAGGACCAGCTATAATCATGCATAAATGAGATCATCTGATCACCATCGACCCACTGTCCAGAGGCTGAGAAGCGGATCAGAAGCACAGAGGTTCGATGGCAATCCCGCTTACTCTCGCCTATCGTGAGCCGTTCATAAGGCAGAACATTGTTATTCCGGATGATCTCATCGCAGTTGAGCATATGGCAGAGCCTGATATTGTATGTAATCCTGGAGCGTCTACTGAGCGATCTCGATGACATACCGTTCGACTTTGCAGGCCGGACAATATCTACGGCGTATGTTCCAGAGCACAGTTTTCGCGGGTTTATCGCAGCCCTGGATCACATCTCAAATTTGGAATACTTTCACGAGGCTGTACTCACGTGGCATCGGTTGTAGAACACGAGATTGGTGTATGCCGGTTCAGTCATGTCGGCGGGGCAATCAGGAAGGCCCTCGACCTGGCGGAGGGCAGTCCTCCAGAGAAAAGCGGACGATCTGTGCATCAAGAGGGCTCGAAGGGACTTGCATGTACGTGCCAGACTCAAGAGGTCCATAGGATAGGTGTAGGCGAAAATCTGCCCATGCCACGCGATTAGCAAAAGGACGAAGACATGACAAAGGAAAATAAACGAACGATGTACAGCTCGTCGAGATTCAATCTGCATATCCCTCCTTGCTCTCCTCGACGCCGCTTTTTCGGTGCCTCTGTGACTTCTCGGCGGCGTTTTTTGGGTGGTAGTGCGGTAGCTGCTGCAGGAGCCAGTTCGGCAGTGTTCACCAGCGCCAGCAGTCCGCTCCAGTCGTGGGCTTGACCTGGCATGGTCCTGTTCATAGTTGATCTTGGTTGCAGCATTGTGCAAGTTCGTGGACAGGGGATGCCACGCGCATCGCGTCCCTTTTATGGTGGCTGTGCCATTCCTCTTGGGCTCCGTATTGCCTGGGCCAACTAAATTAGGCGAGGTGGCAGAGAACGTGGCCCTTTGGCCACCGGCGACCTTTGGGTCCATTCAAGATCTTCGCTGCCAGGGCCACAACCATCATGATTGATCCACCAACGTATTTAGCTCTCTGAGAAGTTGGCATCGGTTTTACCCGTCGACGGGTCCTCATACGGTGGTCTTGAGTCTTATTTTTGGCGGCCGTATCATGGACGCCGCACAATCGACTCAGACAAGTGCCAGATGTTGGTCTGCACATGATGATACAGGACCAGATCGCCATGTTCAATGATGCGAGCGAAGCCCAGGCTATTGAGTTATCCCTGGCTCGATTCCTTCCCCTGCCGTCACTCTGGCGTTTTTTCATATCGTTACCACTGGCATGCCGCAAGTCACCCGTGGTTTTCTTTGGAGTCGTCAGGACACATACATTCTTGTTCAGAAAATCTGCACAAAAGTCGGGGCACATCGAACTCGATCAATAAATCGTAACTCCAACCAGACATTACTGACAACCAACCAACGACCTGCGGAGTTTCCCCTAACTGAAGACTCGTTCACCTTTATTTTGATGGCGCCTTGAATGTGACTTGTCCCCCCTCCTCAACCATTTCCACTGCCACTTCCGGATAATGGCATAGACCAATAGGTACATAATGCACCCCTTGTTTGAGCTCGACACGCTTAACCTTGAGATCATGGCTACGTTTGCATCTTGATCAGCCCACTTGCCAAGAGTACGAGAACAGCTGCTTACATCTTGGACATGTGAAATGAAACTCCCACCGGGCTCTGTAACACATCCCCTACACGAGGTGTGCATAACAAGCACCGCACGAAGCTAGGGAATGAATCCTGCCCTAGGGACTGCTCGGCGGCCTGAATTGCATCAATATGCTCATCACTGATAAGTTGCCAACGTGGCGATTTGGAAAGGGGCACCAACGTGTGGGACACTTCATGACGGGAAGCATGCGTCATCTATCGTTCAACACCTGATACTCAGCACCCAATGATAGCTTCTCAGTAAAACAAGAATCATACCGCATGCCGCCAGTTCATGATCAGACTACGCCTCTCGCAAGAAAGACACTTCAGTCGAGCATTTCGGCCGTCCATGTCATTAACCGTGGCCACCCTGGGATCTAACCCGCATGCATGGACGATGGAGGGAGCTTCCTGCAAGAATCGAACGCCAAATCGTTGCATGATAGACCCAGGACGTTCCGTGTCGTCTCCACGATCATACTCGTAGCAATGATTGGACATAGAAACTGAGAACACCTCGAGGTAGTTAAATGCACCCGGCTGCCACTGGTCGGTTCGGAATAGTGCAGAAGCTAAGTGGAGCCTGTCTATGTGTGCACCCGACGATTGTCTGGCGTTCCGTGGTGCCCGACCCCGGTGATTGGGAACGTGTTCTGAACACAGGTGATGGGGAATATCCACTAGCTGAGCGAGTTCGGCATCGAGTTTCTCTTTCCACTGGGCAGCTAATGCGGGTAGTTGTACAAATGCAGATGCAAATGACTTGTCGTTCACCAAAGTTTCTTCGGGTGCCTTGATAATTTCCCCAAAGGGAGGAAAACGGGTGACATCTATCACATGCGGAAGAAGTTCGATCGTTGGTGCGTCTGATGACGGTTGTCCAACGTATTTGTCGTATGCGAGCCTGAATGTACGTCGACGTGGATCATAGACATCCACCTCTAGTCGTCGCGACCGAAGTCCTTTCATGAGCTCGACCCACCCAGGCAACATCTTCTCCCATTCTATAGTCCCAACAGTCACAGCAAGTTCCAAATGTATTGCATTTATAGGACTGACCTTTGTCAGTGAGTGGCTTGGATGATCTGAAGTCGGACTCGCGCTGCTGTTGAAGAAAGGCATAACCGAAATGTCTGATCTCCCGGGAATAATTGTGCTCCTCGAGACGCTCAAAGATACTGTGCCGGCTCAACATCTTAACCAGACCATCAAGGAAAGGAACAAACCTTGCGCGTCGCTCCAGTTGCCGCTCTTTCTTGTCTTCCTTTCGTTCCAGGTCCCTTTCCTCTTGCCAAGCTTCACATTTTTTGGCGTGCTGTTAAAACCTAGTCAATGAGGTGTAGGAAAATAAGAACACTGGACAGACCTGAAGAATAGTATTACGCTGCTTCTGTCTGTCGATTATGAATTGCTTCTTGTTAGAAGACTGACGATAGCCTTCCATAAATGCGGCCGCCTGATCTCTATCAACTCGAGTGGAGAATTCTGCAACCGTAGTTTAGAGACATGATATGCAGCGTAGCGCTAGCGCCACGAACCTTTTTTCACTAGGACATACTCCGCGGGCAAGACTTTATTGCTGCGAATCACCTCGTTACAGGACGAGAGAGGGCGAAGTCTGTCGGTTGTAAGTTTGCCTGTCGCGAACATCTTTGGAAAACTTACCGTCTTACTCTGCAGCCCGGACAATACCTGCGACGTACATTCCACAGGATAGTTGTCATGTATTTATCACAACCCTGTGGGACAAATGAAACCTGTATAAGAACACCTGAAACTGTGCACTTACATGGCAACGATCATAAAACACGAGATTCGCATACTCCGGTTCAGTCAGGTCGTCCGGGCAAGGAGGCAGCCTCTTGATCTGCTGACGAGCAGTCTTCCACACGAACGTCGAAGAACTATCCATCAAGAGTTCGCGAAGCGACTTGCACGTGCGTGCGAGATTCAACAGGTCCAATGGATGGATGTATGAGGCAATCTAGTATCATACAAGTGGCTCAACAAACGGCCAAGAAATAAAGAAAAGATTCACGCACGAGAAACAGCACGTCAAGGTTGAGTTGGCACAGTTCCACTGGCTTTCCCCGACGTCGTTTCTTGGTGGCCACCACATCTCGTCGACGTTTTTTAGCAGGCGGCGGGCCATTGTCTCCCTCGACGAGTTCGACGGAGGAGCTTCCTTGTGCCAGCCCGTCGTTCTCAGTGGCATCGTGCGCTCGTTCGGTTCTCTTCGCGGCTGATCTGGTCTGAACCATCGCGTTTCGTGGAAAGGGGCGCGTCACGTTAGCGTTACGCGTGACTGTTTAATGGAACTCTTACGTAATCAGACTCAGTCACCCGCAAGTTGCCGAGCAAGCAAGAACAAGAGATCATGATGTTTCTGATACATAGTATATACAGCGAGAACGACCTACACCGACACTTCCCTCCACACATTTCTTGTTAAGCGAGCACATAAGCCTGCTCGCTGAACCACCCCGTTAGATGCGTTGGCAAAGAACTCATCTTTTCCGATCCATTCTCAAACTTCATCCTCACGAGCGGCAACAGACACAGCTAGCGGCAGCTGAGTACCGTGACCCAGTTCACCGTCTACCATAGGAGTCATCACCAATGAGTTCTCGCGACAGACTCTTTCAGACTGCGCCGTCATCGTCAGCTCGAACTTGCCAATGATTTCCACGAGGAACGCTTGGATCTCGATGACACTGTTAACCGGCCTCCTTCAGTACTATTATCTTGCATGGATAGGGAGTAAAAACGCTTACGCAAAACGCCATCCCAAGCAGGCGCGGACGCCGCCTAAGAATGTCATGCTACCATTTTTTTGAGAAAACTATTATCCGGGAAACTCTGGGCAGGCATGGCTCACAGGTTTGAATAGACACCAATGGAAACAGATTTCTTTCCACTTGCCACACCGTCCAACCATCGGTCAGGGTTGAACTCGTGGGCATCATCGCCCCATAGCTCGGTATTGCTGGCATACCGGCCCCGTTCAACGATGCGGTGTGCACAACACAAAGGATAAAACCAACCGATTGTACGCAGCGATAGAGGCCACTATCCGCGTCCCTTTGGGGATAACTACCTCACTGATAACTTCACCGGATGCTGTAGTGATCGGTTGAGAAAGTGGAAGGACATCATCTTTCCCAGCCATGCGGTGGACGTGCGGAACAACGGGATGATACCGTAACCCTTCCTAGTCAAGAAGGAACGCAATGGATCAAAGCAGCGAACGAGAAGGAACGACCCAGAACACACCTTGATCACTGCCGTAGTATAAGGCATCGCTTCGAAATCAGCTATCGTGAACTGTGTGTCGCCACGTGTTCGGACAGCAGCTTCCATCTCTCGTATCTCTGCTCGGAGTCTGGACTGCATCTCGGAATGCCGCGCAAGCTCCAAGAGAATCCAGCTCAAGGAGTTTGACGTGGTCTCATGGCCTGCGAGAAGAATCGTGCTGGCAGTTGTCAACTGAGCGACCGGAGGAGACTATGAAACCATGCTCCGTACCACATTTGAGCTAACAGCTCCTCTTCCGTCAATTTGTTCTTCGCCTCTGCGTCCATGTTGGCCTTGACTGGGAGGAAAATCAGTAGCGGTGTGAGCGACGGGCAGCATTTCCTACCAAGCAGGCTGAAGACGTCCCGGTTCCCCTTTCCTTCTAGCAGGGTTTCGGCCTTCTCTTGGATCATCTCCTTAGCAACTTCCATGGCCATCTTTTTCGCCTCACGTGCGCGTTCAAGTCGAGGGTTTGAGCCATGATCAGTCATCCACTCAAGTATCCACACCGGAACAAATTTGGAAGCTGTCCGCACGAATATCTGCTGTGGAGAGAGACGTCCGAAAATGTCGCCCCTGGAAGCAATGCAAAGTCAGGCTCCGGTCTGAAAAGAAGGTTCGCGAGAACTGACAGTACATTACCATACTTCTTGGCCAGGGGGTGTTCGCCATTTTGGATAGTCCCGAATTGAACATCGAATGCAGCTGGTAGAAAGGTAAGGATGCATTCTTATAAGATGAGAACAGAGACGTACCTTGGCCAATTGCATCCAATGTGGCACGGGAAAGCCAGGCTGGGATATTGAAGACGACTTTCTGCTCACCGCTGTTCACAATAGTATCGATCCATTTCGTACACATCTACACCGCAGGCGAGATGAAAGATAGACAGGAGTTAGGATGCATGGACTGACAGATTCAGCACACCCTTTGAAGACGCTCAAAAATGCCTTGGACTCCGGACCACCGAATCCAGGAAGGAGGACCTTCCTTTGCCGTTTATGATCACCTCCTGTGAAAATGGTCATCAGAGATCCAATCAGTCGTTCAACTTTCACTACCGTCTGCCCAAATGACTCCCTTTCCGTTTAACATGCGAGAAATCACCCGGAGATTAGGTTGCTTCGGATAACGGTAGCCTGAAGTGTTGAATATCCATTGAAGAGCTTTCGGATCGGCGACAAGAAGTTGGTCCTCCTAAAATTCAGCGTGGAATGGAGGTGAGTAAGTACCAGACAATGAGATTGACGCACTCCAAAGACAGTCTTGAAACGGACGATATCCCCATAGAGGTTTTGCCATGCGAAATCGGCTTGACCGACAGGGCTTTGGAACAGTTCGAGCAAGTTTCCTGCGCAAGACGTCAACAACGTGACATACGGGTCCTTGAAAGGGCATACCAAGGATGAAAGAGGGTGACTTGGGACCACGTATATTGGACAAAGATGGACGCATGAAACGCTTGATCAAAGCCAAGGTAAGAACGATGGCCGTTAGGCCTGCTGCAACAAAGCCAGAGATCATGGTGAACTAGCTGACACTGTGAGCAAGCACGACGAAGCTGAGAGTTTATGAATGATCCCCAAGTTCTCTCATGACAATGGCGGTATGATGCAGACCCCGAAACCCATCCGATTCATCCGCCGATGACCAATTTCTCATCAGGTCAAGGGACTGCTAGAAGAAGCAAGCCGTGGAATACTTCTCGCAGTGTTTACAGGGCCGTGGTTGAGGAGAAGCTTTGCGGCTAAAACAGGGTGAGTTACTTGTGTCATGACGCTTTACATGTTGGGTCAGGAGACTCGACTACAAAGGCAACCCACATGCAAGTTATAGCATGTGGAATGAGGTCATCCTCACAAGGCAGAGCTTTTATTCATGCGCTATCTCCAAGCCCAATCCTTCACGGGCCGTGATTGGTGGTCAAGTCTTTGTCTGGACACGACGTCAGTGGCCCGGGAAAAGAGAGCTACTGGTTCCATGATCCGACGCACCGGGTGTGAGAAGTAAATGGTGCAGGTTGTCAGATGTGCTTATAAAACTTCTCTAAGAGATCCACTGTCGCGCGGTGAAGGTTCTGGGTCCTTATGTGATGTCCTCGAAACGTGACCCGGTCCCAATGCCGCCCAGACTCTCGGTGAAGGATAGTACCCGAAGTTTGTAAACACAAATTAGTTCAAGCACAGGATAATTTCTGATCTGCTCATACATTGTTAGTAAATCTTTCGGAGAATCTCCGCAACCGAGTCAGATTGACTTGCGAGTTCTTCGCGTCAGGTTGTTTTCTCAGCTGCGGCCAAGGCGTTCGTTGGCGGGATGCTATGTTTTGGCGCAAAGTTTGGAGGTGAGCGTGGCACTAGTGTGAACACTGTATTTGTCACTGAGTATTAGTATTGAACCGTCAGTGGCAATGCCAAGTGACGCATGCCCAGTACTTGGCATTATGAGCTCCGTTCGGCTACTTGATCCCCGTCGCAATGGTGTCCACTCGCGATCGTATGACAAATCCTGAACCAAATCAGCAAGCAAGCGAAGAAAGAATTCAGATGCAACGTTGAACGGGCACGTTGAGGCTTAAAGGTCAACCGTGACGGCGAGTTAGTATTGCCAGCATTGCCATCATATCACCGGATCCTTCTCTGGTCTTCTGGTCGACATGACACCTAAGCCCGCGCATTCCAGTCCGTGCTACGATCGCTGTCCGGTACATTCCGAGTCAATTCCGAGGACAACTTGAAGAAATGAGAGACTGCACCATTTTACAGATACCGCGAGTGCAATTACCAGCCGGATGGTCCATGGACCAACATCAGGATTTAAGTCTAGGACAATGAGACGTGAGCAAAAATAAAGCCTTCCATCTGATTCTGAACGTTTGCGAAAGAAGCTTCGACTCGCGGCTTCAAGAAGACAGCAACACGTAGTGGCGGTCCAGGTTCAAGTTGTCGCGGGGAATATGTTACTTTGCTTTTACGCTGCTCGCCATGGCTTCAGCCTCCAATAGGTCATCCACACGAAGGAACTTGCACTCTAGGAATGCACCAGTTCGATAACGTACAGCGTGCCAATACTACTAGGTGATACATCTTTTGGTGCTTTAGACGTCGAACAATGCATCGCTTTTCATGCTTCTGTCCTCCAGCTAAGCTCCTCCTTTCATGGTCCCCACAGCACCAGTACAAGATCAACTCCAAAACGGTCGCCTCTCGCGAGATAGAAATCAACAAAGATGAAAGTGGTAGTACATGCGATCAAGAAACACCAGATCCATGGCATCAAGACTCGGAGGAGCTCGGTCTGCATCCTACGAAGAGACCTGTTTATTCTTTCCCTGTATTTGGCTCAGATGAGTCGCTCGAACGAAAAAGGTCTCACGAACCTTGCCTGTGCTGATCCCATTCTGACGATTTGGACATTCATCAGCAGGCACGATCACGCGAGATTCGGGGTTGCCTTGACTCACCGGAGCGGGACACGACTGCGGTTGCTGTTGAGGTGCGCCGCTACTCCCTTTCGCTTTCTTGCTCGGCTCCTTGACGGTGATGACCTCGCTGCCCTCGACCGATTTGTCTCCCGAGGAATTGCCATTCAAGTTGTTCATGGCTTGACCCTCTAATCCGACTGTTTGGTCGGACTGGGGGGACAAACCGAACAAGCTGGCGACGATTGTGTTCACGAGGTCGTCGGGGATGCTGGCCGTCAATGGTGTCCTGTAACCGCGTTCAGAGGCGGTGAGGAGAACCTGTTCGCGTGCGCTCGCAAGCTTGAGGACAGTTTCCAGGGTCAGTATCTTGCCCTCTGCGGGCGACGGGAGTTTGGGGCTTTTACAAAGCGACACGTAGGCTGGGAGCAACAGCTCGTTGTCTATCGCGTATTCCTTGTATACGGCGATTTTCTCGATCGGACTGAAGGACATTTCTTCGAGATGACGTATTGCGAGTTTTCGGATCTCGTGGAATCGCCATTGGGTGGCGAGTCGCAGAATGGTGAGCCATTTTTCCTTACTTTGTTTCGCAAAGGAATATTTTCTCATCGAGTCAAGTCAGTGTAACCAAACGATGCTTCAACTATTGTAACTTACGGGTTATACCAAACCCAGACGAACTGCGCAAACTCATCCCTCGTGACATCGCATATGCGATATGGACTATCGGGCGAACCATCTTCACAAGACCCGTCCTCGCTGGACGGAGCCAAGCGGTCGCGGAAGTACTGCGACTCCCTCTCGAGAAAGTACCTGTGCAAACGGAAGACTTTGTTCTCGACCTACATTTTGCTCAACATCAGTGCGATATCACATCGACGGCTACCACGCACTAAAAAGCAAATGTTGCCATCGCGGAAGTAATACTCTTCATCCCGTTTGATGGCAGTGATGCCGCGTTCCGTGTCTTTGCCTGGCATGATTTTCTGAGTTCGGTGGTTTGAGTGCAGTGAGACTGGACTCGTCGAGAGGGACAAAAATATGGGTACGAGCGAGGGTCCCAAGCGGCTTTAAATTTTTATCTACTCGACCATCCTGCTTCTTTTTTAAAGCGAATTAGTTTAGGTTTTGTTTTCTCAAGCTGATCTCTGCGCACTGCCCGACGGGCCTCGTGTCTTGTACTAATCTGATCAACGTGAAACTTCTCTCCAACTTCACACACGTTCTCTCTCAATAAGGTGTGTTGTCCTGTGCCATCTACAGCAACGTGGACCTACACGTCTTATCGCAACAAGATCCGATGTGTCTTGTGCTGAAACATGCTGTCATAGTTGATGTAAATGGGAACGAAGTTAGGAGGTCCGTCTCGGACACGACTTGGGTTACGCCTGTGGGCGCGGGTGTAGGCATTACGCCACGCCTGATTCGAATTTCAACTTATGACAGGGTCAAACGAGAAGGCGTATGTTCTGGCACTTCCGCGGATCACATGAGGACTACCATCGCGGTCGTATCGCTGGCACACCAGCAATATATTGGGGGGATCGTATCGAGAATAACACCAGGTTACTTGACGAATGTGAAGGGAATGGAAAGATGTTTTTTTTTGTTAGGCATAGCCCACCGGAAAGAATCACACCGCGAACGGGAGATCGGTTGATCCTTGATCATTTCTTTCCGCCGCGCGCAACCGGTTTCCCTCCTTTCTTCTTCCAGCTAGCTGCATTGCGAGTTTAGATGTTTATAGATCAATCAAGCGCAGAAAAGGTACCTTGCTTGCCACCCTTCGTGAAACCTTCGTTTTCAGAAAAAACACTCGCGGTATCGTTGTCCTTGCCCGATTGTTCGTTTTCACCGCCATTCACATTATCCATAGGTTCAGTCACATTGTCATTAGGATCACTTGATTGTACAACAGGTTCGCTAATCGAAACATCATGAGAACCAGCCGAGTGGGTTGATTCCGCCTGTAGTAAATTTGAATGAGCAGCTGTCAGAACAAGACGACTGAACAACTTGCCGAAGATGAAGGCTCACCCGCTCCTCCAGACTTAGGGGGTATCAATCCAGAAAGACGACTGTTGACATCCCGCGATCCATCCTTAGGATCTTTTCCCTTGTCCGTTGTCAGAGGTGCCAGGGTTGGAGCCAGAGCTGGCTTGGCTGGGGGAACCGGTACCTGCGGTTCTTGTTGTGCCGTTGGTTGTGGTCCCGCTGGGGGTGTTGCCGTTGATGGGGTGGCCTTTGGGGCTGGTTTCGTTGCTGTTTCCGGTTCCTGAGACAACGGCGAGAAGACGGAGGCGAAGGAAGGCATAGTGTCAACCGAAGAACCTCGAGGATCAGCTACCAACCCACCATTAGCTCGTGGTGCGGGAGCACCGGTCGCCTTTGGTTGGTTGCCGGGTGGAGCTGGATTAAGCTTAATGATGTTGTTCGGGGTGCCGTTGGCGCCGTGGGCAGGCGAGGTTGGGGAAGTAGCACGAACGCCGAGATTGAAAATCTCGCGGATGAGGGTTTCAACCTCTGCGTCCTCGAAGTCCTCGAAAGTAGGCGTGCGGATGCCACTCTCAGAAGCTTGCAGACGCAAGCGTTCGCGCGCCTCGGCGATGCGAAGCACGGTCTCCATACCAAGCTTCATACCTTCCGAGAACGTAAGAGGCTTGTCGCGCTTGCACGCAGCGATGTACGAGGGAATGAGGTAGAGGCGGCTGATGTTGTTCTCGTGATAGATAGCGATTTTCTCTACAGGCTCGATCTCGATTTTTTCGAGCTCCCGCACCGAGAGCTCCTTGACGCTGTCAAAGGTCCAGCGGTTTGCGAGCTTCAGGATGCTGAGCCACGTCTCGAGTGGGGCTTCGTAAATCGAGTATTTGCTGTTGGTCGTTGAGTAAACGCCGGCAGCACACCCAAACGAACGACGCAGTAAACTTACGGATTGTAAAACACCCAAAGGAAACGTGCGAAATCTTCGCTCTTGACATCCTCGAGCGTGTACGCGCTGTTGTCGGTGGAACCAAGTTCCTGGTCGCCGCTGTTGTTCGCGCTGCTGAACTTTTGACGGAAAAAGAGCGATTCTCTCTCAAAAAAATAGCTATGTATCCGATAGAGGTGGTTTTCGACCTGCGAATGCCCGTTAGCGCCGAGGAAAAAAAGATGGTGGACATGTCCGACGAGACTGACCATGACGGTCATATCACCACCACGTAGGTAGAAATCTTTGTGGTGCACGACGCGAGATACGCCATGGGATGAGTCGTTTCGAGCCATGACGCGCGACGGGCTCTGTGTGTGAGGGAAGTGGAGAGAAAGAGGACTTGGGCTCCAAGGGAAATTTTGGAAACACGTCAAGATATATTATCTACGCTTCCCGATGGAACTTCGGTTGCAACACGTGTAGGGTGCACGTTGCCCATCGTCTTCTCCTCCTTTTGTATCCGTTCCCGTTGCGTAAACGTGCCCATTGTCCCGAACACCGCCTACCATCGTGTCCGTTGGCGGTCGCACTATACCATGAGGCATGTCTTTTTTTCTCCTCCGATTTTTCTCTGAAGCGACGCTAGAGCGGAGAATTCCGCCGACAGCACCGCACCGCTGAGAAAGGTCCCTTCGAAGACTAAACTCGTCCGCTACATAATAACGACCCTGGTCCAGGAAAGACCTCTGCAAATCAAGTCTTGCCGCCGCGGTCATCGCACGATGAATTTCCACATCATTACGTGGGGCCTGGTATGCCCTGGTCCAAGGGTACTGGACCACCTCCATCGATAGACCCGAAACAGACCTGTGCTATGATGATCACAACACGCGGATTCCTGCATGTGCGGTTCGAGGTGGCCGCCGCTGCCGGACTTGGCAGGACGGCCACGCCCTGAGTCATACCCCTAACTGCGGCAAGGGTTCATACTGACAGCGATTCGCCAGCGCCGCTTCTTGCTGACTGATAATCGACTCCACTCCACGCGTCAGCTGCATGTGCGCACTGAAGACATAGGTATTCTTTGCAGCAACACGTCGCTTGCAAGCTAATTACCCAATGACTCAGTGCCGAATCCTTCGACCATCATGCAATCAGGAATCAAAATTTAGCAGCACGTCATGCACCTGATCATGTAACCCTTTAAGTGTATTCTGGTTTAGTTCGGAGCACCCACCTTGTTCGTCTCATGCCTTGTGCGTGTCGTCATCTACAAGTAAAAAAGGATATCATCGATCATCTCTCACTTGTGCATGCGAGAATAAGGCGCAGGGGTTGTAAAGAAAGTCTGGACTGACCTTATGATAATTGAAATACACGTTTTATGACGGGTGTAAAATCCATTTTGCTACAAGTAGAATCCCGCTGACCAGGAATGATTTCTTTGTCACAGCAAATCTGGCGCATGCCGCCCTTCCCATTCATGCTAGAGCTCTCTTGCACGGGAGCCATGCGGAAGCTCTCTCTCACAGCAGCCACTTTTAGCGCCAATTCAACGCCAAGATGCACAAGGTCATCGCTTCCAATGGGCTCTTTTCGTCGCGCCAGCTCATTGACTCCGGGGAGAAGCCAAGACTGGATATCGTACTGGACAGCAAGCCCCACCTTCTCTGCCGGGGGCCTGTCGATCTGTTTGTATGGCATGTTTTTGAGGACATACTTGTGGATTGCATCGCATTCCCACATCCGCGCTAGCTTCAGGACGGGAAACCACATCTCGAAAGTTGACTCAGAGGGTTGGTTCGGAGTTTCTTCGTAGGCACTACAAGCGAGATCTCTATCGAGACTCGTAGTCCGTGCATTGGGTTGAACTTACCTCAAGAAGAGCACCTCGAGGAAGCGCTGGAACTCCTCCTTTGTGACCCCCTTTAATTGGATGGGATTCTCGTCGCTTGAACCCTCTGCGTCTCCTGTGGTAGGAAGCGAAAACATGTCTCGAAAGATCTGAGACTGGGATTCCAAGGATTGCCGAGGCACCTTGAAGAGACCGTTCTCCACCTGCATCATTGCCGCAATCAGCCAAGCATACATTGGACGAGGGAAAGCGTAGTCACCTGGATGGTTACTAGACTCATATAAAATTGATCAACTCTCTCGATCCCAGACATTTGGCTCGCAGATGGTAGGTAACTTGGTCGTAATGATGTGGCTGTACGATAGAGGCTCAGATCTCAAAACCCACCGTGGACTCGGAAAGCTCACTCGAAGACGTAGGTTGCCTGTAGAGTACCCGGATTAGGGGCTCATCACAAACCGCTGGCATCCAGGCAACGATATGCACAGTGGGCACCGATAAGTCATAATCAATCCCACGCGGTCATAGGATTCTGAATCTCCGTTCCGTATGTTACCAGTAAAGGTGTTATAGTCTACGGCAGCAGGTTTGTTGCAATCCAATTAAAAGATAAAACCATTACTGGTTGAGACGTGATTGTTCTGGGCCAAGTATGAGCCTCCGACGTCCACCAACCTTCTTCGAAGACTAACCTGACTTATTACATTGCTTGCATCTCCACCTATATTCAAATGAAACGCGTGATCGTCCCATGTTGACAGCTGAAGGGAAGTGTGTAATAATGCGGGATGGACTGACCTGATAGCTCAGGCTGAAAGACGCGTTTTATGACAGGAGTGAAATCCACTGTGCGTGCATCTCGAAAACCAGAAATTAGCCTCGCATCTTTGCTGTGACGGCCGTAAGTGTTCAGAGCCAAGCTCTCTCGCACGGCAGCCACTTTCAGTGCCAACTCTGCGCCAAGATGCACGAGGTCATCGCTTCCAAGGGGTTCTTGCCGTTGCGCCAGCTCATTCACTCCAGGGAGAAGCCAAGGCTGGATATCGTACTGGACAGCAAACCCCACCTTCTCCACCGAAGACTTGTGAGTCTGCTCGTAGGGCATGTTTTTGACGGCGTACTTGTGGGCTGCGTCGCATTCCCACATATGCGCCAGTTTTACTACAGGAAACCACGCCTCGAACACTGAGTCAGAGGTTCTGTTCGAACTCTCTTCGCAAGTACTAGGGGATTTCGATATTCAAACTTCGTGAACAAGCAAGATGAGCTTACCCCAAGAAGAGTACTTCAAGGAACCGCTTGAACTCATATTTTGTGATCCTATCCAGACGAATGGGATTGTCATCGCTTGAGCCCTCTGCGTCTAGCTTGGTAGGAAGCAGAAACATCTCTCGAAAGACCCTCGACTTGGACTCCAGCAATTGACGTGGCACCCTAAAGAGACAATTCTCCACCTGCATCGATGTCGCAATCAGCCAAAAATACGCTGAACAATGGTAAAAATAGTTGCCTGGATGGTCACGAAAGTCATGTAGAATTGATCGTCTTTCTCGATCACGGACATTTTGTCGGCTCGTAGTATGTGGTAGAGTAGATAAAGTTCCAATGTGGATGCTGTGCGATCGACCGAGAACGACACAACGCCACGTGTCATGACGACCACAGGGATGGCACATTCGTTCACCTCCGAGCTATATCGCAGTCAAATAACGAGCTTCAGTTTCGCGCAGCTTCCAAGAGAGCTAGCCACATACAGGTGCCTCACCTGAAACGGCACCCTACAAGCGGTCTAGCCTATACGACACCAGAACCCATCGCCTTGAAGTCGCAGCCGGTAACATCTGGACTACATAGATCGTCGCAGTTGCGTGCGCTGCTCGAGGAGGTGGGACCCCATACACTGGTCAACGTGCCAGTGAGCTACCGCCGCTATTTTCCCAGGCTTCCATGAAGTGACGACGAGTTTGGTGTCACTGACTCAGGGTATTCTCATCGTGTCCGTCGGCGGTCGCGCACTGTATCTTTTTCTTCGATTTTTCTCGACGCCGTCAGAGCGGAGAATTCCGACAGCACTGTGCAGCTGGGACTCTACCACTAAACTTGTCCACTGCTACATAATAACAACGCAGTATCTCTGCAACTCAAGTCGTACCGCCGCGGTCATCGCACGATCTTCCATATCGCAGGGTTTTATTCATCCCAGTATGTCCAGCTCCAAGAACACAGGACCATGTCCATTGATAGACCCACAGCAGCCCTGTGCTATGGTGACCACTACATGCGGATACCTGTGTATGCGGTTCTAGATGGTCGCCGCTGCCGGACTTGGCCACCTAGCTGCGGCAAGGGTTCATCGCACAATGCTGGCAGCGATTTGCGAGCGCCGCTTCTAGCTGGCCGATAATCGACTCCACGCGTTGAAGACAGGCATTCTCCCTTCCGTATATTGCAGGTGAAACCTTTGTTGCAGGTTTCTTGCAATCTAAGTACTTCTTACCTAGTGCCAAATCCTCAATCTTCAACGTCATGAGCCTGTCCATGAACATTCTAGACCAAGGATAAATTCAGACGCATTCTGCTTTGGGCACTGTTCAAAGCACTCACCTCGTCCATGTCATTCTGTGTGCGTGGGTCGTCATCTACAAGTATACAAAGTGTCACCATCATTTCTCATGTGTACAAGCAACCCAGAGTGAAAGGCAACCGAGTGTACGATGACGAAGAATAACTTAGACTTGCCTGATAAGTGAAATACGCATTTTATGGCGGGCGTGAAATCCACCGTCCTGGCGTCCCGTGCACCACAAGTGAGCCTCGCTGGCTGAAAGTAGCCACGTTCGGAAGTGGCGCTCAAACTCTCTCGGACGGCAGCCACTTTCAGCGTTAGCTCTGGACCAAGACATGCGAGGTCTTCGCTTTGGAGGGGCTCCTTCCGTCGAGCCAGCTCGTTCACTCCAGCAAGAAGCCAGGGCCGAATGTCATATTGGACGGCAAGCTTGATCTTTTCTCCCAAAGTCTTGCCAACCTGTCCGTAGGGCATGTTTCTGACGGCAAGTCCGTGCATCGCATCGCATTCCCACATCTGTGCCACCTTCACGATGGGAAACCACATCTCAAAAATGGAGCCTGATTTTTTAGTCTTGTTGCAGGCACTGGGTGCCATAGCATTGTGAGATTACTGTCCGTGTTCAATGAGCATGTGCGTGAACGAGAAGCTTACCCCATGAAGAGTACTTCGAGGAAGCGTCTGAACTCCTCCTTTGTAACCCCGTTCAGACGGATGGGATTATTGTCGTTCGATCCTTCCGCGTCTCCCGCTACAGGGAGTGAAAACATGTCTCGAAAGACCCCAGACTGGGATTCCAACGATTGCCGAGGCACCCTAAAGAGACAATTATCCACCTGCATTGTTATCGCGATCGGCCAAGGATACGTAAAACCAAGACAGACGTAGTCACCTGGATGGTTACTAGACTCATGTAGAACTGATCATCTCTCTCGATCGCACTCATTTTGGCTCGTGGCCTAGTAGGTGGTTGCGTATAGATAGTGTTGTGGCTGTGCGATCGCAGCCGTGCAAAGCAGCTTATTCGAAGGTTACTTCAGGTTGAATGCTGGGCGAGGGTTCATCGATGTTCATCACAAGCCGTTGGCAGCCAGGCAGCAATATGCTGGCACCGTTAACCAAACCCGTATGTCAAGCTGCATGTACGCGCTGGGGGCACAGTCTTCTATGTTCCGTACATCGCCACTTGCAATCTGCAGCAGTTTTTGCAATCCAGTTACCAGATATCCCAATAAACACGAGCACAGCAGAATTTCAACACTCGAAGAAATCATGATTATATCACTCTGAATCAGATGAGTCATACACCCGAGTCCTGACGTTCTGGACGAACTGTGAACTTGTTACGTCGGCCGCGGCCTCCATACCTATTCCACCGCTTGTATCGGCACCTACAACTCAATGTAACGCATTATCGTCAGGGTTGAAAGAAAGTATGTGATGCGAAATGGACTGACCTGATAACTCAGACTGAAAGACATGTTTTATGACAGACGTAAAATCCACCGTGCTGGCATTTCGCGAGCCAGAGATTTGGCCGTAATGGTTGAAAGTCAAGCTCTCTCGCACGGCAGCCACTTTTAGTGCCAACTCTGCGCCAAGATGCACGAGGTCATCGCGTCCAAGGGGCTCTTTCCGTTGCGCCAGCTGATTCACTCCAGGGAGAAGCCAAGGCTGGATATCGTACTGGACAGCAAGCCCCACCTTCTCCACTGGGGGCCTGTCGATCCGTTCGTACGGCATATTTTTGAGGACATACTTGTGGATTGCATCGCATTCCCACATCTGCGCCAGTTTCAGGACAGGAAACCACATGTCGAAAGTTGATTCAGAGGGTTGTTTTGGAGTTTCGTCGTAAGCACTGACTCAGGCGCTGTCGATACTCAAACACCGTGGACAAGAATGATGAGCTTACCTCAGGAAGAGTACCTGGAGGAACCGCTTGAACTCATCTTTCGTGACCCCATTCAGACGAATAGGATTGTCGTCGCTCGAACCCTCTGCGTCTCCTTTGGATGGAATCGAAAACATATCTCGAAAGACCCTCGACTGGGACTCCAGCGGCTGACGTGGCACCCTAAAGAGACAATTCTCCACCTGCAACGTGGTTGCGATCAGCCAAGGTTATGCTGAACGATGACAAACATAATAATTGCCTCTATGGTCACGAAAATCATGTAGAATTGATCGTCTCTCTCGGGCATTTTGGTTCGTAAGTGTTTGACGTATAAGTGTTTGGCGTATAGGGGCTTTCAAGTCATAGAGCCAACGGTGACAATCAGATAACAACAACAAACATCAATGTACTAGTAAAGACCCATACGATTACGAGTGAGAATCACAACTAAACTCACATTCATACACCATCAACTTAAGCTTGAAGACCACTTGAAGACCAAGGATGGCCTTTTTCCATCCACCTTGTTAGCTATCTGAGATCTTGACATGGCTTATTTAATTGCTTGCCAGCGTGCTTCTATCTAGAAAACAACCCAAGCGTTATCATCTCTCGTATATGCAAGCGGAAGTCTGAGGAGTGCACCGAAGCGCATGAACAATAAAGAAAACATGGACTGACCTGGCAATTGGAACACACGCTTTATGATCTCAGTGAAATCCACTGTGCTAGCATCCCGTGTGCCAGGAATGAGCCTTGCTGTACTGGTATTATTTTGAGAGTTGCGAATGATGCTGGCAGCCACACTCTCTCGTACGGCAGCCACTTTCAGCGCCAACTCCGGGCCAAGATGCGCAAGGTCGTCGCTCCCAAGGGGTTCTTTCCGTTGCGCCAGTTCGTTCACTCCCGGAATAAGCCAAGGGTAGATATCATAGCGGACGGCGAGCCCCACCTTTTCCGCTGGGGACATAGGAGACTGCTGGTTGTATGATATTTGATTAATGGCATGCTGGTGGATTCCGTGGCACTCCCACATCTGCG
The DNA here is from genome assembly GCA_003316375.1 of Tylopilus plumbeoviolaceoides. NCBI lineage: Eukaryota > Fungi > Basidiomycota > Agaricomycetes > Boletales > Boletaceae > Tylopilus > Tylopilus plumbeoviolaceoides. The sequence goes on from QFES01000895.1 coordinate 21,777, forward strand.
CCAGTTTCACGACTGGAAGCCACCCGGCCCATGGCGCTGGTACTACCTCTGTGGGTCCTTCGTAATAATGATATTGTCGAAGAGTCGTACCGCCGACACTAGAGGCTGTCGGTATTCATAGTTCGTGAACGAGAATGATAAGCTTACTTCGTAAAGAGTACCTCGAGAAAGCACTGGAACTCAAACTTTGTGATCCCGTCCAGACGGATAGGATTTTCATCGCTCGACCCCTCTGCGTCTTCCGTTGTAGGAAGTGAAAACATTTTTCGAAAGACGTTCGACTGGATCGCCAGTAATGGGCACGGCAGCTTGAAAAGACAATTCTCCACCTGCACCGTGGTTACGATCAGCCAAAGATATGCTGAGCAGTGGTCATTTTGGCTTGTGGATGGTAGACGTACAAGAAATTGGACTTACAATGAGGCTGTGGCTGTGCGATCGAAAATGACACGACGCCACGTGTCATGACAACCACGGGGATCCGGCACATTCGTTCACCCCCGAGATATATAGTATCGCAGTCGAATGACGAGTTTCAGTTTCGCACATCTTCCAAGAAAGTTAGCCACATGCTGGCGCTTCACCTGAAACAGCGCCGTACAAGCGGTCTAGCCTTTACGACACCAGAACCCATCAACTCCAAGTTGCGGCCGGTCATATTTGGACCAGCTCGTCGCACGCTGCGTGCGCACAAAGGGAACGAGGGTTCCGACAGGGTCGCCGTTCTTCCTGTGCTCCTCAGAAATCGCCCACCATGGTAAACTCGCTGGAGTTGCTCGAGGAGGTAGGCGGCCCTGGGTTACACCGCTTCGCTGACATATCGAGCATGATTTCAGAAATTCAGAAAAGTAGAACAAGCGAGCGAGCGCAGAGCACTCGACGAACGGGAGCTCTCACGCACGGAACTGGTGGACCCCCTAACCGAACCAAGAAAGCATCATAAGAGGCCAACGGTGTCTGTGAGTCGGTTCGGAAAGGTGGGCGTCCTAGTCCTCATTGGTGCGCTGTCTGACTCCCACCAGCAAGAAATGCAAGGAGAGGACGGTCTACGTTCATCGGCACCGTCACCGCTGTCCGCCGCAGCATCCAAGTCAACGTTCTACCATACACTGGCCAACGTGAGTTACCATCGTCTTATCAGGCTTCTATGTAACGCAGAGCCCGCGTTTCCAGCCACGAAGCGTCGAGTCTTTGATATCAGGGTATTCCGGAGAAGGAACGCACTGCACCGACGAACAGCACGAGATCCAGGTCGAAAGAATAGCTGGTCGTCAAACGCTTCCGCAAACTGTCGGCGCGTTCCTACCACATCGTTTGGCGCGTGCAAAGTCGCATATCGATGTCAGTTCCGCATCTAAGAGGGGCATGGTCATTGACGTGTCAGTCGAGACAACTATAGCTTCGCCACACATCCCCCCCAACATGTCGACTGTATATGCTACCCGACCATCGCGATCATGCGCAGCTACGTCGGACATGGTGACACCTCAAGGGGGGTTTGTGGGACGGGCCAAGGATTTGGCAAGCAAACTGCGACGAAAGAGCAGGACAGACGTACTGTAGGTCCGTACCGTGGGGGCGATAGAGTGGCGTCAGACGGGAAGCATTTTGGTTGTTGCCAAGGTGCCCGATGTCTCACCTTTTTTCATTATGGGAGCTGTCATTGTCAGGAAGAACATGTGCGGCTTCTATGTCCATCTATGCCCCACTATGATTATGTTTTTTGTACATGATGAGGGCCCGTCGTTGATATGACGGTCGTGGAGCTGAAGCGAAATGAAGCTGGGTTGTGTCGAGGTTGACTGACCTCGGCTTCACACGAACATGTTCCGCGTAGATTTACGTTTCGGATGGAGTCGCCTTGCTCGAATGGGAATTTCACAATTGCATCGCCGTCAGTGCGCTCGCCATACACTGCCCTCGCATAACATAAAGGTCCACTTGCACCGTAACACGCCATGTCCACACTTGCCATCTACCCAGCATGTTCAGCTCGCCGAGACTTCTCGTAGACAAGTGCACTCCCCGCGACAAATATGCGCGGACGCATGTCCCCCTGAGCACCTCGCTCTGTCCGAGCGCCGATGACTCCGTCGTCGCACCGGTACGTCCTACGGTTACCCAGTGCGCGCAAACTAACAGTCCATCAGCAAACACTCGCGCCCAACATCGCAAGGCGCCGTGCCCACTCATCCTCTGACTCGCAGGGTTGGAAGCTGCTCCCAACCCCGATACGACCCACGTTTCGGCCTCGTGATTACGAGCTGCCACCATGTGCGGAGGACGAGGACCAGTCAGAGACCCAGACCGTCTCCCTCCGGGTCCTCCGCCGCTCCCTCAAAAACGTCGAGTTCGATCCGTCGTGTCTCGACTGTCTCGACCAGCAGACTTTGCTATCGCCTACGGAAACCTTTTCAGAAATCTGCTATACCGAAGCTACGCACGACCAGGTGCCCGTGCCCGTACTGCAACCATTGCAGCCGCGGATACGGAAGCGCACGGCCTATTATGATAGGACCGCGATGAGCGAGGAGGATCCTTATCACGATTGGGACGAAAACATGTCCGTCAGATGGATGCGGCCGTCTCGAAAACCGGTTAGTGGACAGAAGCTTTCACCGAGTATCTCTCATGTTGATTGTCCATCTTTAGCTTCCTCCTCCGGTCCCCCCAATACCAGAGCATCTAAGGAAGCCCAAAAAGCCCAGAGACCCCGAGCCGCGGCCGAGCTATCAACAGTCCGTGCTCGCCGACTTCGAGACTCAACTTCTCCGGGTTGCCACCAACCCCGACCAATCTGTACACTATTTCCCAGTGCCATCGCAAAGGCAAAGTGAGGAGTCTCGACAGGCTTCGTTAGATTCCCCTTCATCCGTCTTTTCGACCTCGTCAAAATCCTCGTCCGCCAAGTCGAGCGGGACGACGTTCAAACGTTTGGGCAACGTCCTCGGTCGTGCCCGCTCCAAATCGAGAGGCTGAGTTTTGGGCCATACTGACTTTTCACCGCCGTTCCCACATGCATCTCGTGTCCTTTACGTCCACTCCCTATTACAGTACCTTTTCTTACATATATCAGCTCATTCATTATTCGATCATCATCACATCTGTACTCCTTGTTGTTGCTTTTCTTTCACAGCACGTTCTACTGTAATGCATGCATCCCTGTATACCCGTGGTGTTTAGGATAATTTTGAATCGCTAGTTCGGTTCGCGGGTCGCTAAAGAAGGATCAAGCTTTTTTTCACATATGCCACCGGACCGAGGGGTTCGTATCTGCTCGATGGCCGAAGTATGTAACAAAGTTTAATTTAGCGAACCCCAGCAGTCGAATTGAGTTACCATGAGAGCATATGACTTGTAATGATGGTAGCCAAGGACGGAGCGCTCAGATTTGACACAAAAAGCGGCATTTTTAGTGTGTATGTACCTTCGGGTGCAACTGCCATCCCGACGGACACAAACGTTGGTCAAGCGAACATGACAAACATTAGTACTTATTCGGCGGTCGGACACTTGAGTGGATCGATGACGGAATGATAAAGGCGATCGCCCACGTTATCAGGCCCATCTATGAACTGACTCGTCGGGGGTCGGAGCCACTGACACGTATGAAGGCTCCCAAGCGTGATGGAGGCGAGCTTCGTGCCACCGAAGCTCACATCATACGTACGTGTTACTCGGCGCGTTACCGTGGCGAGTGTCATGGGTGCCATGGACATGACGAGGTATCCATGCGCGAGCGCAAGCTACGCTCGGTAAGGTCATTTCGCGCAAGGGGGGGTGACGACGAATGGATCGTTCGGCAAGGACGATTATTGTCCAGTGAACCGACCATATGGAGAAGTCGAGGCGCGTCAATGCTATCGCGTACGGCCGTAGAGTGGGCCGACGAATATACTTGGACGTAGTGAGGGTTTCGAGCAGGTTTACACCCGCTCGATGCGTTACGTTCGGGGGGGCCATTTTGGGATCGCGCGGTATGAAGTGGCATGCGCGCACGTGTGCGGCGTTAGGAGGCCGTGCTGGCGCTGGGAAATGTGGACTTGATCATGACGTATGCTTTGCGCCCGCAGCCAATGGGTGCGCCGGTCGTTGGGCGACGGGAGCTCATGTGCCCACTGGTCTTCATAGGGTACGTAAATGTTGCAAGACGTGTTCGATGACCAAGTCTCGCCAAGTCCGGGGAGTTGAGCGGGCCTTCGTCGGGCGGCCGTCGCAGCGTTCCCGAGACGATTCGCCTCACTCTCGTCGTCGTCGTCGTTCGATTTGGAGCGGTATTTCAATCGGCGCTCAAACTCTTCACTGGGCGTTTCAGACCCAGAACCGATCCGAATCATCAACGTTTCATGCAACGGCGAAGGCCCTTTGTCCTGCCATCGCAAATTAGCCCGCTGCGCCTTTCCAACCTAGCCTTTGTCACTGGTGACTGTAACATCGACGGCATGATGAGTACATCTCATAATTCTCCGCTGTCCTTGACATGGCAGATGGGGACTGTCATATATTGATCCGTGTAAGTCTGTTTATGGAGAGGTACGGGGCTAGACCATGTTGGCAGCTCAAGAGTAGCTTAATGTTGCCGCAAATAGTTCAGGCTCACCAACAATAGCGCACACAACGGTTGGCCAACGTCACGGCCGTGTCTCTGTTGTCAGCCTCAGGACCAAGTCGGAAGCGCATGTCGCTCTCTGTTGATCAGGTTTTTCCGAGAGAATGCACGGTGATCCGGGTGTCTCGCGTCGGGTACGACTCGCATTTTATCGGACCAGTGAAAGATTGATGCTTATCGTTCTTCGCTACCCGCGAAGGACTCAGCCGGTGACCCCTGCGATCACAATGACAGCGCTTGCGCTTCGGCTGTCACAGTATGTAGTGAGTACGCTGCCCAGATCGGTGTGGGGAAGTTGCGTAATGCGATCAAGTAGGAATCGCTCTATTGGACGTGTGTCTCACATGAACGTCTTCGTGCGTGCTTAGATGCCAACCGGGCAGTGATGCACGTACATCCCTGCCACATACTCTGACCCGTCGAGGACGACCTGCGGGGTTTTCTCCCTTTTGACGGCCCACCCACCGATTATAGCTTCCGTCGCCAACGTAGTTGACCGGCATTTGTCTTCGCACAAGGTTGTTGATGAGCCCGGGTATTGCATGGATCCCGGAGCCATCACAATTAATTGCAAAGCAGACTTAAAAAATCGCCTGACGTTGTTTGTTGCGAC
>QFES01000898.1:0-33902 GCA_003316375.1 Tylopilus plumbeoviolaceoides
TGGTAACTTGAACGGGCCATATAGACTCAGAGCCGGTGACACTTTGATCGATCACGTAATCCAAGTCCTTGGCATTGATTCCACCTTGCCAAACAAATCAGATCAGATAGGTCGCTAGTGGCCCTATCTCATACTGCTATATTACACAAAGAGGAGTAAGCGTGTATTGAAAGATCGCCTATAGAGTGACGATCTATAATAAAACATGTAGCAATTACACGCAGAAAGCAAAATAACGGAACAAAAGAAGAGAACGAACCTAGGCACCAACTTGAAGATCTATATAGAGAATCCGCTGATCAAACGGTATATCCACGACTTTCATTGTCTAGTTCAACGCATACGCTGCCCGGGTATGATCCAAACGATCCGAATCGTCCATCATGTACAAGTTGTACATAGATATTAGACTTCCCGAGTTCATCTTCAAGTTCCAAGTTCCAGTAAGTGTGATCATATATAGGTAAGTAGGCGAGAGCCTTATGTCGCCATGGTTAATACAGATAGTACATGAATGTGCCACGAGTGTACCAACTAGTTCGCTTTCTGAGCAACTTGAACCAGCTCGTGCAGTTTTCTTTCGGCGTCCTTCCACGTCTGTGGAGCACTCTGTAATTCATCTAAACCATCCAACCGTCGGAGAATCTCCTGCTTGATGGTCTCCATTCCCTTTCTCTCATGAGAACTGATCCCTTGCTCATCCAAATCGTCTCCAGCTCTTGTTCCATCGTAATATCCGGGTGCCGTGAGTCCGTATAGCCATCCAGTGGATTCCGAGAGACTGGCGACAGAACTACCAATCGGGAGGCGGATCTCCTGGTAGATGCGGAGCGCGTCTTGGACACGAGAGAAGGGTATCAGAGGATGCGCGATGAGCCGGCCAAGTATAAATGCATCCTAAACGTGTCTGAGCAGTCAAACATACTAGTAGATGGGCTAGATGGGGCGTACGTCGATCGCTTGGACCGCACCACCGCCAAAGTGGGGTGTCATTGCGTGTGCCTGAGGGAATGACTCTGTCAACAAAACATTCTCCCAGCGCCTAGCTGAGAAGAGCGTACCGCATCTCCGATAAGTGCAACTCTGTTTCGTACACAGAACGGGAGTGTCTTCATGGTGTGCAAGGCCCACTTGGAGGGCTTTTCGCATAGCTGTAGTATCGTAGGTCTGCTTGGAGAAATCTAATCTAGTCTCGCATGCAGATCACTTACGTTTATCACTGTCCTCGCGTCAGGTTCGAAGTTCTCGAAGGATTCAACTAGCACATCGCGAGTCGCGTCGGATACCCAATGTCCTTCGTAGCGTGTGCCCGTCAAACGCGGATCACATATCATTGCCGCGAAGTTGACAATGGCACCTTTGGCAATGGGGTATGTTACCAGGTACTGAGAGGAGGACAAGTTAGTAGAATATCGAGATAAAACTTGAAATGACTACCCTGCCCTTGCCAATATACTGTGAACCGGTGTGAGTGAAAAACTATGCACCATGTATATCAATGCTCACTGCTGTCATCTCTTTCAGCGATCGATTTTCGGGACTCTCCCTCCTCAATACTTCCGCGGGGACGAGAGCACGGTATACAAACATTCCCGAGAAAGTCGCATCGATGTATTGGCTGAGATCGTCTCCACTCTCTCTGGACGCCGCTTCAAACATAGTCTTCCGAACCGCCGAGCGGATTCCATCGGCGCCGATGAGTACATCAGTGATAGCAGTTGTTCCGTCTGCAAACTCGAGTCTGATGGGTGTTGCCGAGTGATCGGCTTGATGATCTGGTTCTATATACGTGACAAGCCGTTTCCCAGGGTGCACCTTGCAGGAAGCTGGGAGGTGCTTTTCGAGGATGGCTACCATGTGCTGGCGATGCATGGAGGAGGGTGCATCTCCAAGTTTAACCTACCATGAAAAACGAGATCCAGTGACGAGAAAGAAGCGAGCTTACCACCGTGGTCTCGTTGGAACCAGAAATATCCACCCTCGCGTATGTCCGCACGTCGTATATGGGGTGCTGATATAACTGTCAGATCGAGACCTTCACGATCAAGCGAAAAAATGTTATTCACAGCGGCTACGTTCAGGGTCGACGGTGAAGATTTCTTTGAATGCATCATATAATCCAAGGTCAAGCAAGACTTCATGGGTCTTCTTCCATATAGAGATTCCTACGCCGGCGGTGTCAATAGAGTCATGCGCTTCGTATAGATCAATGGGTATTGAAGAATTATGTTTTCCTATTGTGATTGCGAGAACAAGACCACCAATACCGGCACCGCTGCATCGTCACAGTGGTTGAGTGTCAAGCCGAACTGTGGGTATGTATATCTCCTCACCAAATGGCTACTCGAAACTTGGGCCCAGATTCAGAGGGTAATACAACAGCTGACATCGTGTTTCAGTTGGATAATGATGCTGAGTCGGTGATAAGAGACGGGGCGCTTATATGACTTCTTGACTCGAGCAGATAGGTCATTTATTGCCGTGCCGGTAGCCAATAGCGCTAATTTACGTGAGTGTGGTCACACATTAAGTGCGATGGTGGATCGCAAGCCGATAAGGATGTCGTCTGGTGTGATTGGACCATGGGCGAAATTGACTCATTGTAGCCATCAAGGGGATGATGTGGGAAGTCACGGGCCTGCGGATCTATGAGGAGGCTGCAGTTTCGCCAACCAGGCAGATCATGGAAGCTCGCTCGAGTGTCGTTCTACTGTGGTAGCTCGGTGTCGGTCCTGTGCTACGCCAAGTAGGGCGCGCCAAGGGATCCTAATACAAGTCATGATACCAGTACCTGGGGGCTCCGGTCACGGTGTCCCTACTCACAACATGAAAGTTCAAGGCCGGGCCGCAGAACTGCAATGAATCAGTGAATGAAACCAAGCATGATGTTAGAGATATTTACACAATAAATACCACGACTAGTTTGACTTTATTCTCTCAGGCTAGCAATAGGCCATACGATCCAAGAACTTCCAACTTGTGAGTGCTACATGAGCTTTCCTTTCACCTCCCAATTGCCACCTCTTCACCACTCATCCTCATAGAACAGGGCGTCGTCATACACCCATTGGTTTCCAGGAAGGAGTCCAAGAGACGCTGACACTGCGTCTCCCTCCTTTCCATTTAGCTGTAGCGGCCCTCCATAATGTGCAATTTGCCAGTAATGAGCAACTTCCCCATAACTGTCCAGCATATCAGTCCTGCCCTATGTCAAAGAGACGAGTAACGTACTATTTCGGTATTCCATCGACCTGCGCAAGGGTCATCAGTATCAACGCCTCGATGAAAACATGGGAAACGAACTTGTTTGCCACCATACTTGACGGCCGCTTCATTTAGCCAGCCGATGAGATAGGCAATGCGGGCTAATACACAACCCAGAAAGTTACGTTCTAGAAAGATACCAACAATGACTGACTTGCCTGCTGCACGTTCACCACCCAAGAAGAGGAAATACTTGCCATATCCTCCCCGTTCTTCCACGGTTTTCTTATACCACGCTCGCATTGCCTGACTGTTTGGGAGCTTCGCTTTGTTCGTCCAGACTTTGGCTAGTGCAAGCGACGTGTAATCTATAGATGGCCACGACGGCACGACTATATCTGAATGAGCGAAGAAACAGTAAGGAAGAAACCTGACACAAACACCCAATGAACGCAATGGTAGGGTCCTGGATATAAAACTGATCAAGATACAAGTCTCGGATATACGAGCCGTCCAAGGGAAGGAAGGGTGAGACAGTCGTGGCGGAGCCTGCATGAGGCTCGTATGTTGTACCATCATAGTACTGTGATAGGAATGGATATGAGAGTCGGTAACCTGTCGCCAATATCACACCATCAATCCCGGATAAGATCTAGACATTCACTCAGAGTCAGCCATTATAGCATGCTCCAGGGGAATAAGCCAAAACTCACAGTACCGTTCGTAAGCTCGACGAGGCCAGTTTGAATAGGAGAGCCTTTTAGTATGGGTAAGAACTGCTTGATTTCCCCAACAAGAGTGGTGTTCTCAGGAATCCGGCTGAGTTTGTGTCCCAACCCGTAGTGCGTCTGGTTATCTATCGCAGTGTCAAGGATCAATGAGTGAAATTCCGGTCATGCTTCAGCACGTACGCTTGTCAGGCTGGGAATGAGTTAGATCTCATTCAGCTAACGAGCACTAGCATATCTCACCCGGTAAGATTGATAAATTTTTCGAGTATGGTGATTCAGATCTCTGGATATCTCAGTCCCACTAGTCTAGACCTCCTCAGCAGAAAAAAAAAGAGTGGCAGGAATTGTCATACAGCTGCGCCAACAATAAGTACCGTCCCTTTGGCGTATTGCTGAGGTCGTCGATACTGTCGTGAATGATGGATCAGGTCTGGAAATTCCCGAACCCAGTCTTCAAGGCCGGGTATGGACGGCATTGATGGTGCATTGTACTTGCCCACGGCAACGACAATGGCATCAAAGTCCTTATCCATCCATTAATCATGATAAGCGACGAATAGGTACAAGAAGACAGAAATGTACCTCGGTCCACCAAGTCACTCGGTACATGTTACTCTGAGTTGGCTCCAATGATCTGAGCCAGAGTCTCCAGCCTCGTTCTTGACCGACCTCATTGATACGTTTCTCGACATGCTCTACACGGGTATTGTAAGAAACCTGGTGATTTTTGTCATTGCTATTGCTGTTAAGATAGGAAGCGTAGGACCGGATGTAGTTGCGAACTTGATAATGTGAGAGTTCTGGTCTCGGTAGTGAGTGGATAGTTGAGAGGAGGAATGTGAACGCACCCCACGGCGTACCAGGAGGCCAAGGCCATTGAGTAAACTAATTCATGGAAGCGGCTCAGGTTCTGTGTAAACGGTTATTTGCGATGTCCTACCCACCTGTTGTAAAGGCTATCCGTGACAGAATCATTCCAAGTCCATCCTTGATGCGAACGAACGAACATACCGATGGCATGGTACAAGTAAGCGACTCCCAAAGTGGCTTCGGTGCTCTATGCTCTCTGTGTATCTTGCCGTCGTCCTCGAGCTCCGTTGAATATGGCAAGTCAACGCCTGCTGGAGGGAATGAAGGAACAAAATCCCCAGTCGCAGCCGGAGCATTCGGAATAGGTGCATCGAGCGGGACCTCTTCCGTATAGTGCCAGACGCCTCCCGGGACGCTATCTCGTTCAAAGACGCGAACATCCAGACCTGCTTCTCTGAGTTCGCGATAAGCAACCAGGCCACTAGAGAAGGATAAGAAGTAAGCCACAGGTTTATGGACGAGCGGACGTGAGAGATACGTTGATCCAGCACCGATAACAGCGACCCTCTGGATGGGCCAGTCAAATTGATAGAACTTGTCTACCTCGTCTCCCTGAAATGGTACTGTAGAGAGAGGCCGTTGAATGTGACCGTAAGCAACCACCACCCCAGTAAGCAAGACAAGCCCAATGATTAGCTGCATGAGATGTCGTATCTTGTGAAGAATTATATCAGATGAGCCTTGAATTTTCGAGTTCCTAGTACTTCCTACCTGTCCGAGCATCGTGGTGGACAGCGGCCTTGATCGGAGGCTAAGCCCGGATGGCTCCGAACGTATCACCCACTGCTTGACCATCTATTCCTAGAGCGACTACTTGAAATTGGCAAAGTCGCGTCGTGGCATCGCTGTCTGCGCCATGGCAGGATGTGCCAGTGGCGCTTTGACTCATGGTCCAGGACCCAGCTTGTTGAACGGAACGGTCGTACATAAAGGTCGCGGAGTGGAGGCCAAGAGTCTCAGGATCGAGAGCTCCCAAGTTTAGTGGTTGCACAAGCCAATACTCAGTGCGTGGTCACGGTCCTCGTCGACTTCTCAAAAGAGGCCAGTACCTGAGTCAGGGTCGTAAGGTTTCTCTACCAACAGCTGTCACTGAGCCGTCATTCGATGCCACAACGGACCTTCGGGCTCCTGCTCGCTCGTTTTACACTTGCCACCATCCAGCAAACTCTCGTTTCTCCACCGCCGTTTCACGAAGCCAACAAGTCGCCGGCGGATGAATACCAGTTCGCTTGGCCCATTCAATGGGTCGCCGTTATCGGAGCTCAGGCTGGGCCAAGGTCTGTCAGGGAAACTATCCATTTGCGACCTCTTGATCCACTCACACGTCTTTGTAATGGCCTGGTTACGCATCGCGAACTTTCAGAAGCAGGTCTAGACGTACATGTTTTTGAGCGGGACACCGTCCCTGGAGGCAACTGGCATCATACCGAAGAGGTCTCACTTGATGCTCCCGTTCCGAATGCACCGTACTCCATTGGCGATTTTGTACCTTCTTCCAGATGACGTCGCGCTGCCCCAATTCGAGGATGACGGTGAAATATGGAGGGATCATAGAGAGCCGAAGCCGATTTGGGCGTCTTTGACTACGAACTCGCCTGCGGTACGTTCGCTTGCTTTGCGCGGCCTTAGGCTGAGCTGAAAATGTCCATATCGCTTGCGTAGCCTATGCAACAGGTGAATGAAATACTACCTCTGCCACTCAACCTCCCAAATCTCACTCCCTGTCCTTGCGTTTTAGTCCATTCAGTGGCCTTGGCCTGCCGGTACACAATGGGGTATGTTCACGTCCTTTCTTTCAACTATATTGCTACTTACTTCAACCGCCAGAACTCTCGCAGTATCAAGTTCGAAACTACGTTCGATCTTACGCTTCTTACGGACAAGCATGCGAGACGCGACAGCCCGAGCGTCCCCCCCTCACACATAGGCCTAAGACTGGGGCCTTCGGCCCCAGTCCGTCGACCTACTTGGCCATGTTTCGCTGCCTTTCTTTCCTACGTCCTCCACCGCTCTAAGTCAATCCTCACGAATTCATCTTCATCACATCACAGATATCCAACGATCTCAGAACAAAGTACTATGATGACTCCCGACATGTGCTATGCTTGGTCTCCCTACGCACCGCATCCGGTGATCACCAAACCGACCCTGGCAAACCAGCACCGCGATACCGTACCAAGAACCACCCCATCTTGACGCCGATGGGCTGTCCTGGCGGCTTACTTTGACTTGCGGCTCAGCGCAGGTTGACCCTGCGCGTGCCCTACCTTGACCATCCGATCGTGCTTGACATCATGGAGCAGACCTCAATAAGGTGTGAGTCGTGACGGTCCCTGAAAGTCGTGTCTTAACGACTCCCGCTCACGCGAATAGCTACAGAAAATGGAGTAGCGGGATTGGTCTCAGCTCCTGGCTCATTCAAGCCTTCTCTGGAACGTTCTCACAAGCCGGCGACCCACTCGCGGATCTGTATATGTCGCTCTTTAGCATCGACGCACGGCATATTTTGGAATTGGGCGCAAGGACGGGTTATCGTCGCCATCACGCTCGTCATACTGTGCTCAACGCTTGATCTCGGCGCCTCAGAGAATGCTGGCTCTATTGTGACCACAGATCTAGGTATGTGTAGATCACTACATGCGTGACCCACTTCCAGCACTTTGCTGCTAGTCAATGCGAGGAGGGTGGCGTTATCAGAAACGTGTCAGGAGAGGCGCCCGACAGCCTGATTGCCCTCACTGTGTTGAGAGGAGCACAAACAAAAGGAGTGAATGAGCGCGCCTGGGGTTTTGTCGTGGTCCTCGTGGATAATCACTCGGAATGGGCTTATAAGCGCACCCAGGCTATCCTTCTGCTGCTTGGCTGTGCGCTGAGAGTCGGCAAGTTTGTTGCGAAGTCCCCAGACAAAAAGTGGTAATAGGATCAGCCCGGAAAGTGACACAGGCGTAATAGTGATTGAGTTTTTCCTAAGACAATGAGGTCGCTCATGTCTGAGATTTCCATGGGAGGATAGTACTTGATGCCAATAGACCTCAGTTGCTTGCGGGTCGTAGCGCTCCAGAACGAGACCGATGACTTCGCCGAGGCTCCCAAGTGGGAGGGTTCTATTCCATACCCCCATACACTTCCTTGGGGGTATATAAACCCCCTCGTAGTCGTAGATCCATATCGTCGTCTTCCCCCTCACTCTCTCGGGTTCCAACACTGTGAGACAGCATGACATAGCGGTAGAATTCTTTCACTTCTTTCTGGATGCGTGGATGGTCGAGCTGCGTCGTCATGGACGATCGCAGCTCCTCGTAGATCGGCAGCTCCTCGAAAGCCGCCGCTTGCCGCGTTTTATCATAGAGGTCACCAGTGACGGTGTCAATAAGGACGCGTGGCATATCCCGAATGGTCTCCTCGATCACTTCTCGGATTGTAGACGTCGCATCGACATACTCGTGACGAAGCTCTGTATGGACCAATCAATATCCCCCCCTGGCAAAATGTGGTAGAAACGAGATACCAGAGAGTGCCGGATCAGAAGATCGATCGAGTATTGAGACCATGGCTTTGAATGCCTTGAATACTTCGCCGAAATGGCGTATGCCGTGTAACGCCATATGCTTCACTTCATATCCCCTGTGAGATGAAGGGTCAAGCTCAATAAGCTGAGACCATATATCAGCGCCGTCCACTTGATATTTTGAACAAATTACATACCTCGTCGCTTTGCTTGAGGAGGATGTCATTGAAGTTTGCCGGATTGAGTGTCAGTGCAGTCGAATAGTATGCTACGGCCTCATCATGTTTCTTGGCATCCCTTGCGATGTCGCCTAGCTTCTCCAACTTGTCGGCCAAACTGACACGAAAGTATATGGAGGCCCTTTAGTGTGTCACTGCTCCAATGCTGTGGGTAGCTCTTACTATGTTGCCATTGCATGCGTTCAAGTTCATCGTGGGTAGCATCGTCTTCAAGTTCGTCCTGCGCCTGTCGGAAACACTCTATGGCCTCCGTAAGCCGACCTTCATCTTCTACAATGCCGCAGATAGTGCGGTATACTGTGAACCTCGGAACCTTGAACTGAATCAAAAATAGGTGACCATCGGACATGCAACCAGTCATAAAGAACATACCTTGGATGCGGCGTTCAATGCTTCCTCCTCTGGGCCCCCAACCAGCATCTTCCTGGCCCACTTTGTTACGACTGATGTCGAGAAACGGAGTGCTAATGCAGCAGAGTGACCTGAGACTGCTTCGCCCTGCTTATCGGAATTCAATGCTTCGTCTCCAACCCTCTCAAGTGCAGTGACGCAGCGATGCGCAAACTCTAACAACAAGATTGAATACGCAATGTTGACTCGCAATGTCCAAGCTCACCATCCAACCAAACTGACATGTTGGTTCTTACATCGTCGGATAATGCATTCTCCAGCTTGAGAAGAGAGCGTGCAGCATCGTATATGCGACCTTGAGAATAAAGGGATTCGCATTCGAGTCTCTGCTCGTGCACGCAGTTGATCCGTATCGATAGATCGGCTTTCTCCTGAGCCTGAGCAAGCTGGACGCGCAAATCCTGGGTGGTATGTTCGAGAGATGTAATTTTGTTTTCTGACGAAAATGTTCATGAGTGAAATACAAGTGAGGAGAGCTTGTATGGACACACGGGAGTTTTCAAGCTGTATGTGTAGGTCTTGGATAGTTTGTTCGAGAGATGCTATTCTTTTGCCTGCAACGAGTTTGTGAGCGAAGTACATCATACAAGGCTTGATGGACGCACTGGAGTCCACGTCCCGTGCCCGAAGCGCGTTGATCCATTCGTCGAAGCCATCTCCCTCCTGGTTGACCATACGCTGAGAGCCGGGGAGCTGGAGACGATTTTGTTGTGCATTTTCATCATGGTTCGTTCTTAGTCCGTCTGGACAGCAAAACGTGGTGAGAGGAGGGCGAGCAAAAGGAGTGAATCGGCAGACCTGGGATGGTTTCATGGGTTACCGCTCCAAGTGAACTTATAAGCGCACAAAGGCTGTCCTTTTGTTGCTCGGCTGTGCGCTGAGAGTCGGCGAGTTCGTTGCGAAGTACCCGGACAGTTTTGCGAAGAGAAGTGATGGGAGGGTTGACACAGGATGCGATGACGGTGATAAAGTTGTTTCCACAAACAACAATGTCGTCCACGTCCGAGAGAGCCATGGATGAAATGGGATGATCGCACCGGATGACAGAACCGATTTGCTTGCGAGTCGTAGTGCTCCAGACGGAGACCGATGAACTGGCCGAGGCCGCGATGAACGCGCCGCTGCTGTCCAGAATGATGCACTTGACATCGTTGCTGCTGTGGATGGGCCATGTTGAGAGTGTGGTCCCGTTGGCTGGGTCGAGACAGTGGATGTTGCCTTTAGATAGAACGAAGAGTTGCTTGCCATCTATCGACCAGGTAAGGGATCGGTTATAAGAGAAATTGACTTTGATGGGAACGTTGACGAGGAGGTCTCCATTCTGACTGTTGTAGACGCGAACAGAGTCAGTCGGCGTGGCAGTGGCCAACAAGCCCCCGTCGGGTGAGAATTTCGCTCCCACCACCCAGGAGTCGTGATCCAACTCGAGGAGTCGTTCGCCAGTCGAGCGTGACCAGACACGAGCAGTCTTGTCGTCCGACCCCGTCGCGATTTGCGTCCCATCGAACGAGATGTCGACTGCACGCACCAAATCCAAGTGTCCCTCGAACTCGGTCACCTTTGCGCCGTTTGCCGCATTCCAAATGGTCACTGTGCCATCCTCCGTCCTGCTGACGATCCACTGTCCATCCCGCGACACCGCAATGTCTAGAACGCTTCTCCCCGCATTCATTGACATTCCCACTTTGGTACCATCTCGAATGCGCCACTTTCGAATCTTGCCTTCCTGGCCACTGCCCACGAAATGCTCTCCATCAGCGAGGGCCACGACTGAATACATTACTGCTCGACAGTTGATCTTGATCCGTTTTGCTCCCTTTCGCGAAGAGGAATCAGTCTTTACAATCAGCTGATCGAAATGGATTTCAATCACCTTGTCTACATCATATTCGACCGTCTGTGTTTCTGCTTGCTGGCCGTTTCGCGAGGAAGGTCGGTTATCATCATTCTCTATTTCTGTGAGCATCCGATCGATTGACTTGTGCATTCACTCACTTTGCTGTCGCAGACCTGCCCATGAAGACATGAGGTGAGATCGATGAAAGTAAGCTTTGTGGTCGTCGACTAGCACGCCAGGTGAGCCCACGGTTTTGCCTGCGTGCCCCCACGTGTCTCCTTATAATTAAATCAACTCGCACGCAAAATGTTCTCGTGCCTCGGGCGCTTTTTGGATCAAGTGAATGTACTAGTAGCCCTTGACCCCACTGCCACCAATCTGATCAACAACAAATCGCGGCGGCAGGAAATTGTATTCCAGGAGACTCTGACTGCAACCATAAGTTTGGGGAGGGCGTGGATGGTGTGGTCTTCAGGAGGGATTGTCGGCCTGCCGGCGCCGGTGAGCTGCCTGCACAATGGAGCCAATGTCATAGTTCCTAGGACATACCAACCCATTACACGTACTGGTCAGCATACAACAGGATCTGTACGGAGAAGAAGCGACGTTGTGTTTCACCGTCGATATGACCACCAGCTCCTTCGATCCCGCCGTTACATATTCATGCAAGACACTAGGGGATTCTCTTCGTGGCTTGAAGCGATTGAACAAGCTTATCTTGAATGCTTGGTGAGAGTGATTGTGACCCCCTAGTGCTATCCATCTTGGTGCCCTCGATCGACGCTGGGACATGTGTGGGCCCAATTGTGTCGCAGAAGGTGAGCTCGGCAGGGAGGTGGTTGTGGTGGCTTCCCGAACTGCCAGTCCATGCGAGGGTGGCGTTATCCGAACACGTCAGGAGAGACGACCGATGGCCAGATTGCCCTCACAATGGATGATTGGGAACGAGAACTTGTAGCATGAGTAAGTTGGACTCGCAGGTCCTGGATGATCTGCTCGGGGGTTGCAAATCTGTTGTCTGATGAATGGGCTTGTGAATGAAATGGGAGCAAAGGCAGCTCGCATAGACACGCAGGAATCCACAAGCTGGACAAAGAGGCCCCCTGGTTAGTTTGTTCGAGGGATGCAATTTGGTTGAAATAAGTTAGTGAGGTACAGCATACGTTGCTTTATAGACGAACTAGAGTACTCGTCCCGTGTGCGGAGAATCACATCAAGAGAGCCGATGCATTCGTCGAAACCATCTTCCTCCTGGTTGACCGTACTATGGAAGTCAGGGTGCTGGAGGCGATGTTGTGGTGCTTTTTCACAGAGGTTCATCCCCGGTTCGTCTGGGTAACGCTTGTTGAGAGGAGCGCGAACAAAAGGAGTGAATGAGCGCACCTGGGGGATAATCGCTCGGAACAGGCCTATAGGCGCACCCGGGCTATCCTTCTGCTGCATGGCTGTGCACTGAGAGTCGACGATACCGTGGGCCCTAATGGTGGTTGAGTTTTTCCACAGACGATGAGGTCGTTCTTGTCTGAGATCGCCATGGACGATGGAAATTTGCTTGCGAACCGTAGCGCTCTAGAACGAGACCGATGACTCCGCCAAGGCTCCCAGAGCGATGCAGCAGGCATCCTTGCTGTGGATGGGCCACGTTGAGAACGTGGTCCCATCGTACGGATGGCAGACCGTGACAGTGGATGTTGCCGAGCACCTAAGAGTCGTCTGGTATCTCTCGACCAGGTAAGGGCTCGGTAATTGAGGGGCTCGTTCAAGTTGGGACCTAAAGCGGTCACTGGCGGTGATGAGGTTAAATGGAGAAAGGCTGTCGAGACGGCGGCAAGTTTTTGGGCCGGGGCACGAAGGTCGAAAGGGAGTGAAAAAATGTTTGTGGTGGACGGCGTCGATAAGTACAAAAACATTGTGCATCGTTCCATGCAACTGAATTCTGGGGTCTGACTCGGAGATCCATCACACGAAGTTCGAGATACATAACAGAGGTGTATCCAAGGAGAAGTCGTGTCCTAAGTGCAGGTGAAACGACATAGTACTGGTTGACTGGGTCTCCGGGATAGCGGCAGGTATCGCAGTCTTGCAAAATGACGCAACGGCTCTCTCGACCGAGTACTGGATCTTGGTCCACCACTCTAATGATCGCGACGGAAGATAAGACCTATCCACCAGTTCAAGATCCTAGATGTTGACATTGAATCATCGATCACAGAAAGAAATGGAAATTGACGTACCACTTGGAGATGAGTGACTGTGCTTCGTTTTTTTGTTGGATCCTGACCGGCGCGAAGGGCACTTGCGCTTTCCTGGCGGAATATTGTACCAGGTTTCATATCGCTCGTAAGCACCCACAAGAACGGCTGTTCGGAGGGATAGAAAGTATTCGGTCCAAGGTACCGTCAAGCTGGCATCCGAGTTTCGTACTTGCTCCACGCAATCGGACTCTGCGGAATCTGTCTGCATGACAGTCACGAGCGATTCCTTGAGTGTTTTGGAGGCATCCTTCAGTAAACGATCGATCTCGTCCATAGAGATCGAAGGAAAAATTTGCTGTAGCAACGTGAGTAAAAACTTGGGAGAGAGACTGTGTAAATGTAGACCTACCCCACGCGCGGAGTACTTGCTTTGCTGGTCGCCGCCGATGACTAGAGTACCATCCTCCGGGGAACGTACGTATACTTCTACCTCTACCTTGGAGACGGCAGCCCAAGTAACCCCCTCCCAGGAGATGGGTCCCATCCCGTCTCCATCAACTGTGGGATTGAAATCGTCGTAATCGACAAGCGGTTTTGCGCGGAGCTCCTGCGCGCGAGGGTTCTCTTCGTTTGGAGATTCCCACTTCTTGGCCTCCTCGATGGAAAACATGAACGCGAGGTCGACAGAAGGCGTGCAGTCGACAACCTCTTTCAGGTGATCACGAGTTTTGTCGGCGGGAACAGTGAACGCAAGCTCGCCGATCCACTTCTTGATCACACGAGGTTTACTGCCGCCGTTAACCTGAATTATGAGCTGGAAATCTGGGATCGTTCTTCTCGTTCTACTCTCGCCCTCGCTGCTGCTCTGCTTGGCACCTTTGGTTGTACTGCTTCTTCGTGTAACACGAGAACTTTTGGCTGTGTAAGAGAGATGTCGGTTCATGCATGGTAGAATTTGGTATCGACTGTTGTTGTGACCGATCCTGCTGATGAACTGGCAGACTGAGAAATTCAGGGTGTTCAGCACGTCCTCGTGAATGCTGGATGGAGTCATGATGAACAGAATGTTGTCGTCGTAGAAGTAGATCAGCCTAAATCGATTGCACGTTATTCACATTTTGTTCGATCACGATAATCAGCTCACTTTGGGTGCAACCGTGGATGCTCCTCCGCAAGCGCTTCCAGGAGATCGGCGTAGTCGTCGTGCGTGAAATTTTTGATCATCTAGCGAGCTGGTGTTAGAAACATGACCGGCCACGGAAGCATGACTGACATGCACAACGTCAAGCGGGGCATCTACAAGCAACGAGAGAACCTCTGCTGACAGGACAGTTAGGTAAGTAACTCTCGCACGCTTCAGCAGGTTAGCTCAACTGTTGACATTATCGTCCGTATCTTCATCCGATATCTTCCCATCACCTCTCAGCTTTTGTTGACGCTTCTTTGTGGATATGGCTTGCTCCCAAATGCCTTGGGGTTGACCATCATTCTTGAGATGGGAGCCACTGTTCCTGCGAGAGACGTTGACGATATTTTTGCGTACAGGAGAGGGAGCCTTGGTACGAGAGGTAGGCTGCTTGATACCTGGACGAGATAATTAGCTTGGTCTAGAAAAAGGAAGGATCATGTACTTACATGATGGCGAATTGTAACGACGAGGCATGATATCCCTGCTTTCTAAACGTGATAATGAGTGATTTGGCATCAAGCAAGGGGACACGATACTACATAATTATGTGCGTCGTAACGCGGGTGGTGTGGAGGTGAAGGGCAGCCCACGCACGTGAATGTGAGAGATTTGTAATGTGTAGTCCTTTGTTATAACGTAGTAGCGGGGTTAATCCTGGGGTGAAAGCACTCCTTCTCCCAAAGCAACCAGCATTCCCGCTCCTGTCCCTAAAAGCAAAGGCATGACCCTGACGGCGTTAAGTAGAGGTCGAGACCGGGCGAGGGGACGGACCGCCACGCCAGTGAGCAAGACCGCCCCAATGATTAGCTGCATGAGATATATCGGATGAGCCTTGAACTTTCGAGACAGCCGCCTTGAATCTTGATTGGAGACTTTTACTCGTGAAGCCCGGACGGTTGTACACTTCCGCCAGTACTCAGTGCGTGGTCACGGTCTTCGTCGACTTCTCAAAAAAGGCCACTGGCACTGACAGTACCCTCAGTACGTGATTCACCAGGATCGTAAGGTTTCTCTACCAACAGTCCCCGCATCCAATGCCACAACGTACCTTCCGGCTCCTGCTCGCTCGTTTTATACTTGCCACCATACAGCAAATCCTCGTCTCCCCGTTGCCGTTTCACGAAGCCAGCGAGTCGCCAGCGGATGAATACCAGTTCGCTTGGCCCATTCAAAGGATCGCCCTTATCGAGGCTGGGCCAAGGTCTGTCAAGGAAACCATCCATTTGCGACCTCTTGATCCACTCACACATCTTTGTAGTGGCCTGGTTGCGTATCACGAACTTTCTAGATGCATGCGTTGTTGAGCGGGACACCGTTCCTGGAGGCAACTGGCATTATACCGAAGTGGTCTCACTCGATGCTCCCGTTCCGAATGCACCGTGCTCCATTGGCGACCTTCTCTCCTTCTAGATGACGTCGCGCTGCCCCACTTTGAAGAATTCGAGGATGACGGCGGAATATGGCGGGATCGTAGAAAGCCGAAGCCGATTTGGGCGTCTTTGACTACGAACTCGCCTGCGGTACGTTCGCTTGCTTTGTGCGACCTTATACTGAGTTGAAAATGTCCATATCGCCTGCGTAGCCTATGCAACAGGTGAATGAAATACTACCTCTGCCACTCAACCTCCCAAATCTTACTCCCTGTCCTTGCGTTTCAGTTCATTCAGTGACCATGGCCTGCTGGCACACAATGGGGTATGTTCACGTCCTTTCTTTCAACTATATTGCTACTTACTTCAACCGCCAGAACTCTCGCATTATCAAGTTCGAAACTACGTTCGATCTTACGCTTCTTACCTCAACATCAATAGCAATGACCAAAACCCTGCGATCTCTTACAACACTCGTGTAGAACGAGTCGAGAAGCGGGTGAACGAAGCCGGTCAAGACTAAGGTTGAAGACTCTGGCTCAGATTACTTGAACCAACCCAGAACAACACATATCGAGCAACGTGGTGGACTGAAGTATGTTTTCACCTTCTTTCACATCTGAGCTCAGCCTCATCGAGGGATGATGCAGGATTTCGGCGCTGTCGTCGTCGCAGTCAGGTTCAACGCACCATTCATGCCGTCCAATTCTGGGCTGGGGGAGTGGGTGCGGAGCTTTCCCGATCGTATCCGTCACTCGAGGCAATATCGCCGACCAGAGTCGTATGCCGATCAGACGGTACTCATCGTCGGCGCATCAGTAAGTCATTGTCACGAACGGTTTCTGTCTTCCGCTAATAACTGACCCGGGTCAGTGGGTCTGAAATTTCACGAGGCCTGAATCGTCACGCCAGTGAGATTTATCAATCTTTCCGTGTAAGAGGTGAAAATTGCCATGTTCTGGACAAGTATCTAAGTTTTCGTCATATTTTAGCTGATCGTAGTATGTTCGAAACGATCATCAAATGATCCCCTACTCTTTGACACTCGCGTAGATAACGCGACACATTTTTCTTTCAAGAATCAGCTCCGCCGTGTCCCAAAGAACACAACTCTCGTTGGGGGGATCAAGCGATTCTTACCTATACGCGAAGGAACTTCGATCCAAACCGGCCTTGTTGAGCTCAAGAATGGCACTGTGGGTTCAATCGATCCTGTTTTATTCAATTTTGAGCCCTTAGCTACGTGCCTAGAACCGCTCGGGAATCGATAAGGTGATATTGGCTACCGGCTACCGATGCTTGTGCCGCAATACTACGATGAAGCAACATGCACACTTCACGCAGGCTCTGTGTCGTATGTCAAGCCATTTCTTCCCTTGGACGGCTCGTACATTCGCGATTTGTATCTCGATCCGTTTTATCTCCGGGACCCAATGCTCGCATTCATCGCGCTTCGTGGCTCAATCCATAGTTTGTTTTACATGCGCGCTCATTCAGACCTGCAGTCTCTTTGGGAGCGACCTCGTTCATCCTGCCAGAACACACTGCTTGCAGTGGCGAAAGTATGGACAAACAAGGCAGAGCTCTCAGCGAGTCGAACGATGCGGGCCCGGTACGACAAGATGGTCGAGGAGCAAGGGGATTACGGATACCATGGCCATCCATCAAATTACTCAACGATGTCTCCTCTCGAGCTCTAACCGTGATCAAACCACTTGTGGCCACATGGCTGTACCGTGCCGTGCTCGCGCCAACGGTGTGAGCAGCAGCGCACGCGTCGCCTGGTGGCCAGGTCGACGGGGCAAGGGGCGGATCCAGTCGAGATTTGGTTGGCGTGACAAGAAATACGAACACCAGTATACGATACGTGTTGCTAAACCCTTACTGTTTTATGCGTTTTCTTTGGGCTCTCTGGACGGAATCGGACTACACAGCAGTGATGGTTGTGCAGATCCCGACAGGAGAGCTTCAACATGAAAGCAGCTACATGACTTGATTCACCTTATCGCCTTGTAGCAAAATACCTGGCCCACTAGGCATGTGTACACACTTGCTAGAATAAAACTCTGGAGCTTCAGAAAGGCGGAGAAAATAGGCAGTATAATACTCATTGTCCAAATGTATCTGATCAAGGATCACATCGCCAAAAGATTGTGATCAGAAGTTTTCCCAGTGAGACCTTGGCCATTAACAACAGTGAAACCGTCGGGCAAACCTGGAAATCGATGCCACGGTGGTCTAGCTTTTCGAAGAACGAGCCACATGAATAGGAATGTGATCACGCTCAGGCCTATGGTGCAGGTTTCGCGGGCCAGTGATGTTCGCAAATGAATCTATGCGGCCAATGACACTAGAGTGATTCAGCAACGAGTTTACTGAAGTGCAACTTGAAATTGCGGTTGATTAGATTGATGGTGGTACTATTAGGGTCAAGGGTTACATTCACCTGGGCCAGAAAAAGCGCCCAGGGCACGGGAAGATGCGTGCGAGTTGATTTAATTAAAGGGAGACACGTGGGTGCAAGCAGGCAACACCGTAGGCTCACCTGGCGTGCTAGTCGACGACCTCGCAGCCTACTTTCATCATCTCTAGCTGGGTATGTCTTCAAGGGCAGGTCTGCAACAACAAAGTGGGTGAATGGACAAGTCAATCGATTGGAGGATGCTCACAGAAATAGAGAATGATGATAACCGATCTCCCTTACGGAACGGCCAGCAAGGAGAAAGACAGATGGTCGAGTATGATGTAGCCAAGGTGATTGAAACCTACTTTCGATGAGCTGATTGCAAAGACTGGTTCCTCTTCACGAAAAGGGAGCAAAACGGATCAAGGTCGATTGTCGAGCAGCGAATTCAGTTGCGGTCCTCGCTGATGGAGAGCATGTCGTGGGCGGTTGTCAGGAAGGCAAAATTCGAAAGTGGCGCATTCGAGATGGTACCGAAGTGGGAACGCCAATGGACGCGGAGAGTGGCATTCTAGACCTTGCGGTGTCACGCGATGGACAGTGGATCACCAGCGGGACACAGAGTGGCACGGTGACCGTTTGGAATGCGGCGAGCGGCGAAAAGAAGACTGAGTTCCAGGGACACACGGATTGGGTGAACGCAGTCGACATCTCATTCGATGGGACGAAAATCGCGACGGGATCAACCGACAAGACTGCCTGTGTCTGGTCGCTCTCAGGCTCGACTGGCGAACTACTCCTCGAGTTGAAACACGGCTTTCAGGTGGTCGGAGCGAAATTCTCACCCAACGGACGCTTGCTGGCCACTGCCACATGGACTGACTCTGTTCGCGTCTTCAACAGTCAGAATGGCGACCTCCTCGTCAGCGTTCCCATCCAAGTCAATCACTCTTATAACGAATCTCTTGCCTGGTCGATAGATAGCAAGAAACTCTTCGCTCTATCTGCCGGCAACATCCGCTGTTTCAATCCATCCGACGGGGCTATGCTCTCAACATGGCGGATCCATAGCAGCGACGATGCCAAGTGCATCGCTCTGGAAAAGAGTGACACATTCATTGCAGCCTCTGCAGGTTCATCGGTCTCGTTCTGGAGCACCACTGGCGAGCAAATCGGGTCTGTCATTAAGTGCGATCATCCTATTCGGTCTATGGCTATCTCACGCATGAACAACCTTGTCGTCTGTGGAGGGAACTCACTCACCGTCACCGTATCCCGTGTTCCCCTTCGCCAAGCTGATCCCAAGACCTCTCTCCGCAAAACTGTCTGGGTGCTTCGCGGTGAACCCACCGACTCTGAACGCACAGCCAGGCAACAAAAGGGTAACCCCGATGTACTCATGAGCTCACTCGGAGCAGTAGCCCATGAAACATCCCCAGGTGTGCTCACTCACTGCTGTTATTCGCCTTCCTCTCACCAGGTATCATTATTCAGACGAACTCGGAACGAACCTCGATGGACATGCTCCACAACATCCTCGCCGGCTCCCAGGCACCCACGGTGCGGTCGACCAGGAGGAAGATAGCTTCTTCACTCACAAACTTATCTCAGGCAAAAGAATGGCATCTCTCGAACAAACTAATCAGGACATACACATCCAGCTTGAGAATTCTCGTGTGTCCATTCCCTCACTCGTCTTTCACTCATCAACCTGTTCGTCAGGCAACAAGATTACGTCTCTCAAACAAACAAACAAAGTTCTTGAACAAACCAACCAGCGCCTACGCGTCCGACTTGCCGAGTCCCAAGAGAATTCCCGTCTGTCTACCCAAGCTGCCCTGACTCGATTTTCACTCATGCTTATTTGTTAGAGAACATAATCGCATCTCTCGAGCAAACCATCCAAGACCTGCGCGTTCAACTTACTCGGGCTCAGGATAAAGCTGATCTACCCATCCGGATCAACAGCGTGCACGAGCAGAGGCTCGAATGCGAATTCCTCTATTCTCAAGGTCGCATATATGATGCTGCACGTTCTCTTCTCAAGCTGGAGAATATGTTGTCCGACGATATAAGAGCCAACATGTCAGTTGCTGATTGGCTAGACGGTGAGCTTGGACATTGCGAGTCAACATTACGTATACTCAACCTTTGTCGTCAGAGTTTGCGCACCGCTGCGCCATCGTACTTGAGAGGGTTGGAGATGAGGCATCCAATGTCGATAAGCATGACGAAGCGGTCTCAGCCTACTCTGCTGCATTGTCGCTCTGTTTCTCAGCATCAGTCCTAACAAAGTGGGCTAGGAAGATGCTGGTTCAGGGCCCAGGAAAGGAAGCATTGAACGCCGCGTCCAATGTATGTTCTTCATGATCGGTTCCATGTGAGATGATGACTTAGTTTTCGTTCAGTTCAAGGTTCCGAGGTTCACAGTATACCACACTATCTGTGGCATTTTGGAAGATGATGGTCGGCTTACAGAGGCTGTCGAGTGTTTCCAACAAGCGCAGGATGAACTTGAAGACGAAGCTACCCATGATGAATGCACGCAGTGGAAGCTTGGTGAGAGCTACTGATGGCACCAGAGCAGCGACCCACTGAAGCACCTTTCTAGACTCTCATGTCCGTTTGGCCGGTAAACTAGAGAAGATGGGCGACATTGCAAAGGATGCCAAGAAACACGACGAAGCCATCGGACACTATTCGACTGCATTGAAACTCAACCCAACGAACTTCAATGAAATTCTCCTCAAGAAAAGCAACGAGGTCCGCATTTTGGTCAAAATCTAAAGAGGACAGCACTGATCCAGAATATCAGGTGATCGAGCTCGACCCTTTGTCCTATATAGGATACGAAGGGAAGCACGCTGCGTTACACCGCATGACACGTTATAGCGAAGCATTCGAGGCATTCCAAACGATGCTCTCAATCCTCGATCGATCCTCTGATCCAGGACTCTCCGGTAAGTCATTTCTATGACACCTCGCCATTGGGGGATACTGATGAGGTTCATACAGAGCGTCGTCGTCGGTATGTCGATGCGACATCTGTAATTCTCGAAGCGGTCGAGGAGACGATTCAAGAGATGCCACGCGTACTCATCGACACAATCACTGGCGATCTCTATGATAAAACGCGGCAAGCAGCAGCATTTAAGGAGCTGCCAATTTACAATGAGCTGCGGTCATCCATGACCACTCAACTCGACCATGCACGCATCCGGAGAGAGGTCAAGGAATTCTACCGCTATGTCATGCTGTCTCACAGATGGCAGCCTCATGAACCCACATTCCAAACTGTCGAAAATCTCTCGGTTTACAAACTTCCTGCTTCTCCGGCATTCAGCAAGCTGAAGAATTTCTGTATGCTTGTCCGCACACTTGGGTTCAAATGGGCATGGAGTGACACATGCTGCGTGAACCAACTAGATAAAACGGTGCAACAAGAGTCCCTCGTTGCCATGTTCCGATGGTATCGTGGATCTTCGCTTACTGTTGTCCACCTTCTCGGTGTATTCTCAGAATCGCAGGTGAAAGGTTGTCTATGGCGGAGCATTTGGAATACGCGTGGGTGGACGTACCAAGAATATCTTGCTTCCGAGGTCGTCCAATTCTACACCGAGGACTGGAAGCCTTACCTTGGATTGCAAATGTTCAACCACAAAGCATCACCAGTGGTCCTCTTGGAGATGGAACGGGCGATGAACTTTAAGACGAGGGAGTTGGTCAGTCTTCAACCGGGGTTTGACAGAGCCCGAGAGAAGCTCTTTCTTGCATCGAAGCGTCAGACAACCCGCGAGGAGGACAGAGCCTACTCGTTGTTCGGGATTTTCAACGTTGCACTCCCGGTTATCTATGGCGAGGGCAATCAAGCCATTGGTCGGCTTCTAGAGCACATCCTGACACGTTCGGACAATGTCGCACTTCTCGCGTGGACTGGAAGATCAGGGAGTCACCACAGCTACCTCCCCTCCGACCTTAGTGTCTACGATCAAATTGTTCCGCCACATATACTAGCACCGATCGAGACAGCCAACATGGAAGGTTTGGTCGAGACATTGCGCAGATCTCTCTCAGTAGCCGCGGCGATGTACGAACAGTGCTACAAACTCCCTCCTTTGCTACTGATTTCTGGTCGACTCCGACTCGCCGGTATCGTTTTCCCCCTTGCTGATCTCGTCCGTCTCAAAGACAAATCTGATCTCCCTACTTATCGTGGGACGTCGGCGATGCTCGGCGATGTAGACATTCAGACTCGAGACGATTTGTCTGGTTTGAAATGTTCCCTTATCCATCCCTGGATCAGCCCACTCCTCGACCTGGATTTTTCGTGCGGCGAGCCCTTGTTCGACGATGCGACGCGTGCGCTGCGGCTCGTCGTTCGTCTCAAGCAACCATTCGGTGGATTGCTGCTCACGCCGGTTTCGCGTGCGCAGTACAGGCGTGTGGCTACGGATAATTTGATTATGGTTCAGGTTCGAGAGGAGACATCGTTGAATGAGTTGATGGACGGCATCAGCACGATAGATATACAGTAGGTGTAGATCGGGCCGGGTTTTGCATTCTGACGAGTACTATATACGTTCTAGTGGCCTGGCTAAGTAATTCTCTTGATCACTTTGTTCGTTACAAGTACCACGTCGATGAGCGCGCCTGCTGGTAGCATCATTCTGTGTGACCGCTTGTGCGTCACTGTCACAAGTGTGTCCGAGCTTGGATAAACATTCTGCTGGGCGTAGTACTCGTAGCCCGCTCGCCCTCCATTTCGTTGCACCCACCGACCACAGCCTGCCTCAAACCAGATTTTGAGGCAACCATCTCTTTATCGGGCCCCGAGGCCTCAAGCATCACTCCTCAGACTCATCAACTGCGCGACTACGGTCCGCGTTCCCGCTTTCCCCGCACCCCACGCCGACGCGCTTGCGCATTCGTTTAGGGCCAGGAAATGCACATACCAGCCTAATCCTATCCCCTCTATTCTCTCTCATGCGTCCAGCCGACCGAAGCTATGGTTCAAGACTGGTGACTACCCGCTATGAGCCTACCGGAGCCAGTTGTTGGTCTGGTAATTTCATTGGGCACTCACAAACATTGTAGTTGTCCTGATCACATTACAGGTATCCAGCGATCTCTCTATTCCACTTGGTCTCTTCACGTACTGCACACTGCCTCGCCGGTGATAACCAGATAGCTTGGTCGTATACCTTGCGTGTGCCCCACCCTGACCATCCGATCGTGTTCGACATCGCGGAGGAGATCTCCTTTGACCTTGACGATGTGCTACGGTCTCTGAAATGTCTTGAGATGATGCCCGCTCACGCGAATATCTATAGAAAATATGGGACAACGAGCTCGGTCTCACTGGCAGCTCCCGGCTCGTTCAGGCTCAGAGTCTCTGGAACGCTCCCAGAAGCTGGCGACCCGCTCGTGGAACTGCACGTGTCGCTCTTTAGCACCGACGCACGGCATATTTTGGAATTGGGCGCAGTGACGGTCGTCGCCATCACGGTCGTCGTACTGCACTCAACCCTTGATCTCGGCACCTCGGAGAATGCTGGCTCTATTGTGACCACGGATCTAGGTATGTGCAGACCACTACATGCGTGACCCGTTTCCAGCCCCACTCATGCGCTCATACAGTCTCTGCGATACCCATCTTGAAACAGCTCCAATCGCGCCGTGCCACCCAAAGGCGGCCGTCTTGGACTTGGACGCCGAGGAACTTCTACTGGGAGTTCGACCTCAGTTGGAAGTCGGACTGGACGTCGTCGTGTACGTGTCGCTCTCATCCTGTGCATTGAGACCCTTCGTCTAATGCGGATCCCCCTCAGTATGGCAGATGTCACCTACACCGTGTCCTTTGGCGCACTCATCGCAACCCTCTCACGACTCGTCCAGCCTTGCAAACAGAAACGCCACTGGCACGGACGCGCGCCAAGGGTGCGCATGGGCTACGAGACCGGCACACTGACGAACGCTCGCTCTGAGACCTCGCCCAAGAAATTGGTCTCTGTTTCCAGCAGCAGATTGGCCAGGTCGACGGGGCAGGGGCGAATCCAGCCGAGAAATACGAACGCCAGTATACAACACGTATTGCTAAACCATTGCTGTTTTATATGTTTTCTTTGGCTCTCTGGACTGAATCGGACAGCACAAGCGTAGTGATGGTTGAAGCTCTCCTAGCAGCTACATGACTTGATTCACCTTATCACCTTGCTAGGCATGTGTACACACTCGCTAGAATGAAACTCTAGAGCTTCAGAAAGGCAGAGAAAATAGGCAGTATAATACTTGTTGTCCAAATGTATCTGTGATTAAGGATCACATCGCCAAGAGGTTGCGATCAGAGGTTTCCCAGTGAGACCTTGGCCATTAGCAACGGTGCAACCGTCGGGCAAACCTGGAAATCGATGCCACGGTGCTCTAGCTCTTCGAAGAACGAGCTAGATGAATAGGAATGTGATCACCCTCAGGTCAGCATGGTGCAGGTGTCACAGGCCAGTGATGTTCGCAAATGAATCTATGCGGCCAATGACACTAGAGTGATTCAGCGACGAGCTTACTGAAGTGCAAATTGCGATTGATCAGATTGATGGTGGTACTCTTAGGGCCAAGGGTTACATCCACCTGGACCAGAAAAAGCGCCCAAGGCACGGGAAAATTCTGCGTGCGAGTTGATTTAATTATAGAGGAGACACGTGGGTGCAAGGAGGCAACACCGCGGGCTCACCTGGCTAGTCGACGACCACGCAGCCTACTTTCATCATCTCTCTGGGTATGTCTTCAAGGGCAGGTCGGCGACAGCGAAGTGGGCGAACGGGCAAGTCAATCGATCGGAGGATGCTCACAGAAATACAGAAGGGTGACAACCGACCTCCCTCACGGAACGGCCAGCAAGGAGAAACAGAGGCAGTCGAATATGATGTAGACAAGGTGATTGAAATCCAATTTCGACGAGCTGATTGCAAAGACTGGTTCTTCACGAAAGGGGGCAAAACGGATCAAGATCGATTTTCCAGCAGCAAGTTCAGTCGCAGTCCTCGCTGATGGAGAGCATGTGGTGGGCGGTTGTCAGGAAGGCAAGATTCGAAAGTGGCGCATTTGAGATGGTCACTGTGGGAAGTAATACCACTGATACTCGGTGTCGCTCTTTGCTGAATATCGGTGTCACTCCCGCTGATAATCAATGGTACGAAGTGAAAATCAGTGGCTGCAAAAACCACTGATTGCCGGTTTTCTCTATTAGAAATAAGTGGTCTCCCTATTAGAAATAAGTGGTCTGTCCCTACGAGAAATCAGCAGTCATGCCACTGATTTTAAGTGGGTTTTCCTATTGGAAAACAGTGGTCTCGCCACTGATTTTAAGTGCCACTCCTGTTGATCATCAGAGATCATTTCCGCTGAATTTCACTGACTCATTCACTCATTGTTCGTGCTCGAAGCGACAGTATAATGTACCATTGTGTCACTCATGAATGGTCCAATTAATACACATTTATTCGTGAATGACAATGCAACGATGGAGAACAACACAGTAATGGGCAACAAGGGCATATCTAAAATGGAACGAGTGGATAAAAAGTTGCCTACCGGCCAAGAAGACACACTTCGCGAGCACCGCGTGGTTGAATGCACATCTAGTCGGCCCTATTCAAGTTGCTGATAGTACTAGTAACCGGCTGAACTTCGAGTTGTACTTTAGAGCGTGCGCGAGTACAGTGTTCCTTCGCTATGACCTGGGTATCATATCCACGAAAGTAAGCATCAACAACAGCACCGCAAATTCGAGCATAGACTCGGATGTGCATGCAAGTATGAATACCTTCGAATTCGTAGCACGTCCGAGTTTTTTTTTCCCCTTTGGGTTTCCATTAGCAACTGTCTTGTCGTACAAACCCGCTGGTGTCATGTCGTTTAAAGTCGTCAACTGAGGCTAGTAAATGAAGGTTAGTGATAACTCAGGACAGTAAATCGTTCGAAATACTATGTTCTCTTCAACTCTGCCGCTATCCATTATGATAGGAAGCTTGCTCGAACTTGCCACAGGAACGGAATTGTTGCTGGCGATCTTGATCTTCTCTCGGTAATGTATTAGTTTCCAACATGCGCATGGTTAAAAAATATGAGCAAACCTCTAAACTTGGCCTAGCTCTGTCGTCCTCATCGGCCTCCATCTTGATTTCACGTTGTTTTCCTTTAGCATTCGTTCGAGACAACCTCCAGGAAGCAATTGTTTTCTGGCAAATTGCATCAATTTCGTCGTCGTCGTCGTCATCGTCGGGATGCAGGGCCTCACCAACATCGCAACTCTCAACCATATGTGTGCGAGCTACCTTGAGAGCGTCGCAATCAAGGTCCTGTGCAATCAATTCCATTCTGACATACGGAACGAGTACGAACGTCATGAAGCGCTCGAAGGAAAGTGGATAGAAAGCGTCAACCGAAGTTGACCGCATAGGAAACATGCCAAGAAGCATCTTCATGATTATCGCAGTTCCTTTTGTCCCGTAGCTTTAAATTCTTATTAGCTGTGCTTATTGACGAGTTAATTGCTTGAACGACTGACTATCCTGGTCTAGACTGAGCAATGACTTGAGAGTCCAGGCTCATCCTTCCAGCGCTGAGCCTTGAGACTTGCTCAATTGAAAGCCGGTCGGCAGAAAGTGCGTGCTCGAATGCCTTCCAAGCGATGGATGCTTTGAGGTAATCTCTGTCGAATACAAGCTGCCTTAGTTCACCGAACAAGCCCAAGATTCATTGTGGCATCAACTCGAATTGGATAGAACCTGCTGGCCATCCACTCTTTGCCGCTTCGACCACATACTTGTCCCTTCCCTTGGCCTTCCGAATGAGATTGCAGAGTTCAAAACTCATGCGGAATGCACGGTCGGACATGCCTTCCTTCCGATAGATATTGGAGAAGTCATCAAAGTAATTGGCGAGTTTTGGGAAAACGACCTTTGGTAATTCGTCCTTGCACAGCGGGCACAGACATAACTCTCCTTTGGCATTGAATGCCGCAGAGTCACTGTCGTCCGAGTCGAAATCCTGCCTCACAATCTCTTTTGGACCCATATCACTTTCTTCGTCGGCATCATGATGATGGTCGTGCTGTGAGGACATTTCAGCTCGCTCAACAGTTAATCCAAGTGGAATACCTCATCTTCAGGGCTGAGCTTCCTCGCGAATCGGCGGGGCATCGCCTTGCCACCCAGAATTGGTATAACCCTCGCATCAGGCTGGGTACAAGTATAATAGTAGTGGCGTCGGATTAGAACTGAACTAACCTCAATGTTTTTCGGGCCAGATTTCATGCCTTCCTGCGCCAAAGAGGCACCACAACCCGAGGGCCTTGAGTCACTGCCATGCGTATGCTGGTGAAAACCTCAGCCGACTGCTCTATCATACCATCCAGTTCATACCTTGTCCGCATTTGCATTCTTTGTATACTTTTGAACAGCTTTTGACTTGCTGATAGGCTGCCAGTGAATCGGCTGTAAAGAGCATTAGACTCAGAAAATGATTAGTACGAACCTGGATAGCATCATCCTCCGAGTCGTCCCTTTGAGCACATTTGGTGTCCTTTTCCTTCAAGTCTACATCGCCTGTTCGAGCGCGCTTGCCATTCTTGATGTTGGCGTGGGCGATTGTGGACTACAGGGCATGATCAGAAGATAGAGACGAAGAGAACATAACTTACATTTTCAGTACGCCTTTCCTTTCGGGCACGCTTAATATCTGCCACGACATCTGTTTGAGCTTGCTTGCCATTCTTGATGTTGGCATGGACGATTGTAGACTACAAGGCATGATCAGAAGATAGAGACGAAGAGAATGTTACCTACCTTTTCGGCACGCTTATTCTTTTGACCCGCCGGCGAGTGAGCTGTAAATAACATGAGATGAAACAAACAATGCCACGACGGACCTTGGTACCGTTATCTATGTCCTTTCGGGCAGGTTTTGTATCCTTCCGATGGGTACCTACATTACCCCGAGCATGCTTGCTGTCCTTGCCTTCCACATCCTGTTTGGCACGATCAGAAGGCAGTAAATTGCTTGTATTAGTTGATTTTACCGTCGCATCATCATCCGACTCATTTGATATAAAGTCTGAGTCGCTCTGAGTGTCTGAGTCAAATGTGAAAGGAAACGGTGCATGAGATACTACTGCACCCTTTGATGAATCATCTCTTCAAGCTCTGAGTCCGAGCCTGATGCGGACTCCCCATCTGATTTGGCATCCCAGCGGTGCCATCGGCCCTCATGATCAGAATTAGTATTACCATCACGGTGACGCCACTTCTTCTTTAGCTCTGCCCGCATTTCAGCACGCCGGACCTAAGATAGAGTCAGTAAGAGAACAACCAAGATATTTTCATACCTTTGCAGCGTTGATGCGCTTACGATCTTGGTAGACCCTGTTTTGGAGGAATTGTGTGAGAATGCAATAGACGGGCCAGCCATCAGCATATTTTCGAAGTTGTGGGAGAACTCCCTGTGCCTGTCAATAAAATTCGTCGATGCATGGCAAAATCAGTGGATATATGCGCGAAATTTACGTACATAGCGAACAACTTTTGCAAGTTTATATGTGCTAGGTTGTCGGCGGAGCGTGAGGTCTGTCTTCAAGTGTCGCTCAGCAAGCTTCCGGACCTCGTACTCCATGAATCCATGCATTAACCAGACTATATGCTAAGTAGAACACAGAAAACTCACCAAAATATCATTATACTCTGGAGCTGAGATCATCATCTCCTTACGGAGATTAAATCCGCGTGGTTCTGAACGTCCAGCACTTCCTTTCGGTCTGGGAATCAGTTCTTGGGGCTGCGAGGGGCGGAAATGACGGTGAGAACGATCTCTTGTACGCTTTTGGTGTTCTAAAAGTGGAAGGTGTCAGCACGCAACTTGCCAGAATGTGTGACTCACCTGAGTGGTCGAGTTTGGCCATGGGGGTAAAGGTTAGATAAGGATGAGATGACTTCGACTGTTTATTGACGTGACTGATCACATGATCCTAATCATGTGATCAAACCAGATGACATAATCATTCTGCTAAGCACCGACTCGGGACAATGCGTGCAACACCCGTGCAGCACAAGTTAGACCATGGCTCGCCATCGCCCTGGGTCCGGAAAGAAAAAGCACTGTTGGTGCCAGCCGTGTTGTGGAAAGCTCTTGGGCCATACTGCTCGCAAAGATCACTATCTTCGCCGCGCTCATCTCAGTCAAGCTTATCAATTTGCACCATCCGAGTCAGAACATCTCGAGTCACTTTCTGAAGCTGGCTCAAATCCGACCATCTCCAGTGGTAAGATTTCACAAATAAATTTGCCATGTGACTTATGACAATTAGGTTCAGATGCTGGCGTGGGTCCTCAAGTAGGCATTGTGGCGTCTAGTCATGGTGCTGAAGCAGAGAGCGCTGAATTCCACTCTGCGGATGATTCGGAATGTGGAAGCCTGACAAGTCTATCGGCAGAAGAATATTCCGACGCAGCGCTGGAGGAGACTGACAATGAACTAGACGACTTTCTTCCTGATGAAGCACTTTATGCGGGCTTTAGTTCGTCTAACCAATCCTGATTGCAGGACCTAGCTGATGCTTTGGATTACAGGTGATCGTATTTTAAGCCCCGAAGATCGTGACCATGTACGGGCGTTCAACTTGATCGCATCAACCCATATGACTCGAGATACATTCAATAAAATGTGCTTCGTATTCCGTGATACGCTCAAGCTGGAATCCATGTTTGTCATCTTTCGTCGGATGGGAATCCTAACAGGAATCGCCTCGAAAACATTTCATTGCTGTCGAAACTCCTGTATTGGCTACCTCGGCCGATATGAAGATTATCGGTCCTGCCCTTTTTGTAGTGAACCCCGATTCAAGGCAAATGGTGAACCTCGGCATACATTCACATATTTTCCTATCATCCCCCGCCTCCGTGGTTTTTTTCAGAGCGAGGAGATGGTCACCAAGTTGTCGTATCGCGAGAAGTTCCATCATGATCCGACTTCCATTCGCGACGTCTTTGACTCAGCTCATTACCGGCATCTGCGCCAACACCGGGTCGTTGTCAACGGAACTAAGCTGGCACATCGCTACTTTAGTGACCCTCGTGACATCGCCCTGTCGCTGTGTACTGACAGTTATCTACTGTATCGCCAACGCCGCAAATCCCCATGTGCCACTCCAATTGTCCTCCAGAACTACAACCTTCCTCCTGATTGTCGAACTCATCTTCCCAACCTTCTCTGCGTCGGAATTATTCCCGGACCTCGTCAGCCCAAGGATCTCACCTCATTTCTTGTGCCGCTTGATGACGAGTTCGCTGAACTTGCATGTGGTGTGGCCACTTTCGACGTTACAAGTCAATCGAGCTTCCTGCTTCATGCATATCTCCTTTTCAAGCTTGGCGATATCCTCGCGATCGAAAAGTTTCTTAAGATCAAGGGACACAATGGGATTTTCCCGTGTCGCTCGTGCAAGATTCGTGCTACGCGAGGCAACGGTCGTACATACTATGTGCCCCTCAGTCCACCTGTGAACTCGTCCACCCCTACTGACGAAACCGAATGGGATCCGGGATGCCTTCCACTTCACAAGCACAATGATTTCGCCGCAACAGCTACAAAAATTGCCGCTGCAACCTCAAAGGCTATGAAGGAACGGATCGCAAAAGAGACTGGCATCAAAGGGCTACCAGCTCTTCATCGAGTAGCATCATTCGACTATGCTCGATGTCTTCCTTGGGAATGGTTCCATCTTCTACTCGAAAACGTCATACCCAATCTCGTTGATCTGTGGACTGGCCAGTTTAAGGGCTTAGATGTTGGTACAGAAGATTATGAAATTGCGCCACATATCTGGGACGAGGTCGGACGAGAAACAGCCGCCGCTGTCGAGCATATCCCATCATCCTTTGTTTGAGTCCTCAGCAATGTCACATCTGCCCGATCTCTCTTTACAGCAGAGTCTTGGTGCTTCTGGTTCCTTTACCTCGCTCCGAAGCTACTCGAAAATCGTTTCAAGAAGAAGAAGTACTACAACCACATGTGCGAACTCGGAAGCATCATGAAGCTGATGCTGCAGTTTGAACTCAAACTAGACGACGTCAACGATATTGAACAGCGACTCATTGTATGGGTTCAGAAATACGAAAAGTAAGTTGACTTTGATAGATACTACCACTGGATACTAATGCTCGCCTTGTAGGTACTACTACCAATACCGAGCGGAGCGTTTGTCAACATGTACATTGACCATCCACGGGTTGCTCCACATAGCACAGGGAATTCGCGACTGTGGTCCAGTATGGGCCACCTGGACATTCCATATGGAGCGGTATTGCGGGATGCTGCAACGCAATTTGCGCTCTCGGGTCTTCCCATGGAGTAACTTGAAGAAGAATCTCTTATTCTCGATCTACCGCAAGCAGCTTGCAATGCTGTATGATCTTTCTGAAGAACTTCGCCAGTGCAAGGAACACGTCTGTGATCGCCCAATTCAAGTTGGATATGAACGACTTGTCGACGGATGTAGGTGACTCAAATCTTTGTCATGTAGCGGTCACTGAGCAGATCCGAATGCAGACCCAAACCATGTTTTACGGCCTCCATACAAAGAAGCAAGAAGCATTGATGAAGACTTGCGTCGCAGGATTGCAATATATATATCTCAGGTCATCGGTGGACATGTTGCAGACATCGCGCATCATCTGCCGAACCCCAGTTACTTTACTGGGAAACTGCGTATAGCAAATGGCGGCGACAACTTTCAAACTCGAGAAGCCTGCCAAAGGGCCGCTGACATGGCAAGATGTAACTCTTATGTTCAGGTACGTCAAACACTTGCATGCAAATGCAATTATCATTCTAATCCAAGTACTACTAGTATCGACTTGTGTTCGAGACACACGATGGCAAGGCTATTGTGCACATTGGGTATGGTGAACTCGAGAAGATCTTCACCATGATCATACCTGAGGATACGTTCTTCAAGACTCTTAGTGGTAAAACATTGGTTCTCGCACTCATCACACCTTGGAATACCAAAGGAAAACTTGCGACGAAAGAGAACGTGTACAAAACATTGGAGAAGGCTACCGTGGTAACCGATGTGAGGAACCTAGAAGCTACCGTAGGTCTTGTCGAGACTCGTGGGAAGTGGGGTATCATTGATCGATTACCTGGAGTAGTGGGGACTCAGTTTGCAGACGAGGCGGGTGGGGATCCCGACAGAAATGAACTCTCTTGAGAATCTTTGTATGTAGTGCAGAACAGTGATTATAAATGGTTCAGATGAGAACACTGAAAATCAGTGGCCAACGAACACTGAAAATCAGCGGCAGTTAGGCTTGCACTGAAAATCAGTGGCAAGCCGGGGCCGACACTGATAATCAGTGTCATAAGTGGGCCACTGAAATGACGTGGTTGTGGTATCAGTGGTCGTACCACTGATTTTCAGTGAATCAGTGGCGAGGCCACTGATTATGAGTGGTATTACTTCCCACAGTGTGGTACCGAAGTGGGAGCGCCAATGGACGCGGAGAGTGGCATTTGCGACATTGTGGCGTCATGTGATGGACAGTGGATCGCCAGCGGGATACAGAGTGGCAAGGTGACCGTTTGGAATGCGGCGAACGGGGTAAAGAAGACCGAGTTCAAGGCACACTCGGCTTGGGTGCGTGCAGTCGACATCTCGTTCGATGGGACGAAAATCACTACTGGATCGGGTGACTACACTGCCTGTGTCTGGTCGCGCTGGGCTGGCAAACGACTCTTCCGGTTGAAACACGCCGGCATTGTGGTCGGAGCGAAATTCTCACCCATCACTGAAACCGAGTCAGCGTTGCAATCACCTTATTTAGATGCCTATAAGGGCCAAATATTTGTTCGGAATACAGTTGGTTACAACCTTTTATATTCCTAGTGTCAGGACCTCAAATGATATATCCTATGGTCCACGTGTACTAGTCTACTGATCAGTTCGTAGACTCTTTATAATCGAATTGTCTAATGCTTGCAGGATGATAAGTCATTTCAATTGTGTGCTGTGATAAGAATGCACATGTATCGACCTCCGAATATTCCTTGTCGAGCAAAAATTATATTCTGTAAAGATAGTGAGCTTATACCGGCTCCTAACATTTGGTCTCAGTCGTAAACTGTTTCATTTATCTTGCGTAAAAACACTGGACTTTGTATTGCACCTTAACATTACATGTCCTTGCTAGCTGTAATCTGCGAAGATACTGAGCTTATACTTGCTCCACAACATCTGGTCTCCGTCGCAAATCATTTCGTGTGACGGCACTGAGTTTACATCTCCTTCTCAATGTTTGATCTCGGTCGCAAGTCATATTATTTTTTTGTACAAAGCTCGTACTTGTTTCCTAACGACTTGGGTCCCATGCGCAAATCGTTTCACTTTCAGGCTCGTGAAGATATTGCGGCTTGTATGAGCCCTTCAACTCTCCCTATCAATCTAAAGACGTTCTACTATCATACATAAGACACTATGGGTATACCGTGACAGTCGGGTCTAGTACATTTGCTGTTAGTACTACAGTCCATTTGGGCACGTCGAAATTGTCAAGCGAGTCGTGGTAGTAGGCAGGCGGCGGCAGATTGTCACAGGTCTAATCCATTACAGGTGGAGCAAGCGGGGCAGAAGGGTGCAACTCCCTGAAATTGGGAGTTAGACTGCTCGACGCTGTCGACGGCATACCGTGTTCGTTGCTCTGCATTTCAGTCGTCATTCCATGTCGGACGAACCAGACCTACTTCCGAATCTTGGCGTACGGACAGACTTGGTGTGCGTGACGCCATTAATGGTAGATCTCGACCAGCTCAGGGAGACCCATCGTCCGCCATTCGCAAATGTCTGCATTCGGGCGCCGCTGCCGCCCGCGCCGCCCATGTCGAGCCAGCACGGGGGG
>QFES01000901.1:0-10361 GCA_003316375.1 Tylopilus plumbeoviolaceoides
ATTTACGCTGTGTACCACGCATTCGAGGATCGGAATTGGGGAGCTAGAGCGCAATGACAATATGACACAAGTCATGATGCAAACTACCAAACGGCTTTGAACGAATTGATCAGGTGCACTGATAGACGACGAGGTGGACCCTGCAAGTAACTGGTAATTAATAATTACTGTGTCTCCAACTTTTGTTCAAGGCGGATACGTCTAAGTCGGAGGTAGTGTGTTCGGAGCACCCAACAAGGTATGAATGACAACAAGGTATGAATGAAACACCTCTCGGCGAGTCCCGTCGGCAGATTGGTCAGGTCGGAGTCGGAGTCGGAGTTTGTACCCAGGGTATTTGTTTGTAACGTGCGCTTTCTCGGCCGGCCGCTTTGCCGAGCGGAGTTTGAAGATAATCGACCAATCGACCCCTCATTTGCTGCATGCAGCCACTCACGAACATGGCAGAACCAGAGGATGACACAGTAGAACAAGACGTCTTCACGGGATCCCCTCCCATCGTCGACATCGAAGTCCTAGAAGCAGCAAAAGAGAACATCCAGCCACTCGCTTCGGGGCGGCGTGTCACCACGCTTTCTGCCATCTTGTCGACCCCACATGCCCAACGCGACGCGCAACTCAATTCGGCGCGTAAACGACACCGGATGAATGTCGAGGTCGCGCTCCAAGATGAAGATGACGATCCTCTCGAGGCCTATGTCCGATTCGTTAATTGGACAGTGGAGAATTATCCCCAGGGACAGAGTGCCGAGTCGGGTCTCCTTGAGCTCTTGGAAGAGGCGACAAGAGTGCTCAAGGACCATCGCGGTGGAACATGGAGAAGAGAGCTCAATTACCTCAAGCTTTGGGTACTGTACGCGAGCTTCGTCGAAAAGCAGTCGATGATCTACAGGTTCTTGCTCGCGAATGACATTGGGACGAGCCATGCCCTTTTGTACGAAGAATATGCGACGACACTCGAACGGCAAGGGCGGTAGGTCGCGTTTTGCATGTAGGCGGCCATCGTCAAGTGACATGTCGACTTGTCTCATTGCAGGAAGAGTGACGCGGACTCGGTGTTTTTGCTCGGCATTGCCAGACATGCCCACCCGCTAGATCATCTACAGAGTAAGCACACGGAGTTCCAAAAGCGGATGATGTCTAGCCTCGCGATGCCACCGCCTCCTGTACCGGAACCACCCACCAGACGCACCGCTCTGGGCGCGACTGCTTCGTCATCCTCTGGATCGCTCGGGCTGGGGCGTGTACCTTCTTCATCATCGCAAGGCGACGTTTTCGGATCGAGTTCAAGAACAGTTTCCAATTCTCCTCTCCAGATCTTTGTCGATCCAACGGGCTCTGAGCCTCAAGAGGAGTCACTCATGTCATATCCAGATATCGGGACGCGTAAATCACGCGTCAAGGAGAACGTGCCTGAAGTGAAGAAGGCTGCCGGGACAACATTGAAGAATGCGGGACGTACACGTCGCGTGGTGTCTGGTTCGGGCGCCCTAGGCACCAATACGGAGAGTTCTTCCAAGATTGTTCCCTACAGGGACCCTGGCCCAGCGGAGTTCACGGAACACGAAGCAGCGCCAACAAAACCACCACCAAAGACCCCTGCCCGGAATGCTATTATGGTGCCATTCCGTGATCCAGATTGTCAGGAGAGTGGTATTCCTTGCACACCAAGGTTTACACCGTTCCGTGATGAGGTGAGTCTCCAGAGTTTTTTTTGGTGGCATGTACTGGTGCTCAATACGGTCCATTACCATGGCACTCGCGTGCATCAAATAGCCAGAAACACCTACCATGCCGACGGGATTGGTTGCACCTGAGACAGTTATGAAACCAAAAGGCGCAGGAAAGGGGATTGCTGTGCTCTCCGAGGCCGAAGCCTTGCGGAAAGACCCATTGAAGAACTACTCCACGGATGAATGTTGCATGATAGATGTCTGAGGAAACGTGTGGACGTGTGCATTATGCTTTCTTTTTCTGCTCTCCATCTACTTCTTTTTCATTGATTGCTCGTCTATATCCCCTGTTACACTATGTATCCTTGGTTTTCTAATGAGCTGCAATCACGATTATGTAGGTCGAGTTGATGCTTTCCAGGTATGGAAAGCCCCTGAATGTGGCCGCAGTGCGTTTTCATATCTTGCATCAAGCGACGTAGGCAACTCCACACTTACTCTGCTTTCTCGATATACAGGAGACGAAATGAGCTACACTCGACAGGCACTCTATCCATGCAGTCCCGCCACAGAACGAGGTCGATCGACGAAGCTCGACGCAGCCCATGTCAGAGGGTCTGATAAGATCATCTATACCAACGGACGCAGCGTGATCGTGAGTCCTGTCTCACACTCTGTTATTCCAAGCTATTTCACGTATCTCACGCATGTTTCAAGGTGCTCGATCTCAAGGTGTGTTTCAAAAACGCTGCCTGTTCATGTAGAGGCTCAACCTCGCACGCTTTCAATCGACGCTGTTAGCATCCAGGATCAAGTACGACGTTTACGGGACATGCTAAGGAGACGACGGTCGCGCGGTTCTCGCCATCCGGGTTCTACTGTGCCTCTGCGGACGTATCTGGACTCGGTACGCATTGATCTCATTTACACCCAGTCGAGTGGCTGATGTTTCCTTGTGCCCTCGCTGCGACCGCTAGTCAAGATTTGGGATACGGTCAAGGAGGACCAGTCAGTCGTTGCCGAATACAGGGTCCTGTCCGGGCGCATGTGCGTTTCCAGCCTTGTTGGCACGCAGGTGCCCTGATACAAGTCATTGACGTACGCGCACCAGCAACGATCTCGCGTGGGATGCTGATAGCGATCGGATCATCGCCGCTGGTGATGGTCGGGACAAGTACGTCTCGTACCTGACGTCATTCACCCCGCTGATGCATTTCCCCCTTCTGTGTGCTCGATGAAGATTCGCACATGTCTTTCTACGCAACACGGGCGCATCCACTGGTGAAATCATGGGACATTCCAAGGTCGGATGTTCGTTTTGTTTCACTGTTTAGTGTATCTCATCTTTTCCCCATAGGTCATCAATGCGGCATCCATTCGCCCAAAGAGACCCTATCGCGCAGTCACGGCGGATGACGGCGCTTTGATCAACTTCCATCAAGGTACGTACTACGCCTGCTTATTCAAGTGTACAATCTCATTTGCCTGAATAGGTCCCCCATTCAAGTACGTCAAGGTACGTCAATGTCGATTGCTCACATATTAATCGGAAGTCGATATTATACCCTGAAATTCCAGACGATCCGAGAGCATACCAAGTTCGTGCAAGACGTCAAATACGCCCCTAATGGGAGTCACTTTGTCAGCGTCGGATCCGATTTCAAGATCGTTTTGTATAACGGAGAGAACGGAGACAAGGTTGCGGACATCGTGGATAGCCCACACAAGGGTAGCATCGTGCGTTCTGCTCATCTTCATCGTGGATCGATACGAAATGTGGAATGTAGATGGCGTGCTCGTGGAGCTCGAGCAGTGACAAATTCGTCACATCATCTATGGACAATACTGTCAAGCTATGTAAGCGCACATTAGCCTTCCAGCGTTCGGCCCAAATCTTTGTCTCATTTGACTACATTGTAGGGGACGCCAACACACAGAAGAACCTGACGACGTGGACATTCGACAAGGGTGTCCCAAACCAACAAGTCGGAAACGTCTGGGTGAGCGAGCACGAGATCGTCTCCCTGTCTATGAGCGGAGACCTTGGGATCATCGACGTCCGCGAGGGCAGCGGCAGGCCCACAGGTGTCATCCAGGTACGCCTCTCATCGCCACCTCCATGTAGAGCATAGCTGCACTGCACCTTTACCTCGCATACAGGCCCCTCAAAAATCAATGACTTCGGGCATCCTCGGTGCGTCGGGCAGCGATACCTTCTTTGTCGGGACAGCCGATGGACGCGCGTATCGCTACGACACCAGCTCGACCGAAGGGGGAGTTTCTGTCAGAGTCCAGGGCGAGGGCCACACGAACTTTGTATCCGGTATGACGACGGTTGCCGGTGGGCAGGTCTATTCAACCGGGTTCGACGATCATCTGAGGGAGGCCGATCCTACAACTGGATATACGTGCGTCTTGCCTCATTTGTTTTCCCACTCTTGTGATCGATCCTGTACAGACCAGCTACGCTTGCTCTTGGGGGTCAGCCCAAGTCGCTATCGAGCACAGCGGACGAGACGTTGTTCATCGTCAAAGCAGAAAAAACAGGAAAGATCACAGTGCAAGCCGTGCAGCACAATCAGATTGTGTATACACTACAACCGACATACAAGGCCGTCTCTGTTGCTGCTGCGGGCAATGCCGTCGTTGTGGGCGGTGAGGTATGTCTGTCGTGTTCAAGTCACGTCTCGGCCTATCATAACACCTTGAGTCTAGGACGACAACAAGGTCCATGTGTACGCCTGGGGCGGACACGCATTAACGCTCGTCGAAAAGGCGACGTCAGAGCCTACGAGCACGCGAGGGCAGATCACGACAGTGGCGATTTCGCCCGACGGAGGGTACATCGCTGCCGGAGACGTACGTTGATTCCATTTCCTCTCCCTTCTCGGCCTCATTTTCTACACTAACGATTTTTGACTAGTCTGTGGGCAAGATCGTCCTTTTGGATGGCCACAGCGCTGAGGTGTGCTATCAAACCATCCGTCAACTGTTTCCTCGTCCTGATCATGTCTTCTCGCTCAGAAACGCACCGAGAGGTGGACACACCACACGGCTCGCATCACCTCGCTCGCGTTCAGCCCAACGCACCTCGCGTCGACCTCGCTGGATACCCAAGTGTACGTATACTCTCTCGAGCCGCCGTTTTCACGATACGTGCACGTTGCGGGGGCTGCGCCGATGGGTGGGTCAGTCGTATCTTGGCTTCCGGGAAAAGAGGAAAATCCGGCCGGGAAGGCCAAGGGGATGCTGTTGAGCGGAGGTGCGGATGGGTGTGTGAGGGTGTGGGAGGTGGTGTTGCCTTGATGCAGGACTGCAAATCTGAAGGCGATTCAAAGTTGCGCAGGACCAGGGTGGATCGGATGTGCGATTGTACAGTATACGTATGTGGATTAGAGACACCAGTTAATTCATGCAGGCGAGACCATTGAATATTGAGTGCCTACACCATGCAACCTACGCTGTCCAGGGGACAGTATATATAGAACAAAGGCTGGCAAACATCAACCCAAGGAGGGCGAAGTCTGAGGACATTCCCTCCGGCATAATATTACACTGTGTAAACTTGTTCAATGTCACAACGGTGTTCCGATGAACATCGAAAGCTGCGATTCGGGACCTGAGTGCTACAGTACCGCTTGTTTCAGCCGTTCTAACACCAGCGACGAGCGATGTAGAG
Organism: Tylopilus plumbeoviolaceoides; assembly: GCA_003316375.1. Classification (NCBI taxonomy): domain Eukaryota; kingdom Fungi; phylum Basidiomycota; class Agaricomycetes; order Boletales; family Boletaceae; genus Tylopilus; species Tylopilus plumbeoviolaceoides. The sequence goes on from QFES01000901.1 coordinate 5,353, forward strand.
GGGATGTACGAGTGCATATTATAGAGGGTAAGAAATATCATAATAAAGGACAAGGTTGTATGTTAGAAAAAAGTGCTAGGATCACGCACTAGCATCAAGATGAGGAATATATGAGGTCCAGGGAATAGTCTGGTAAATGGAGGGCGGTAAATTACGAAGGCTGGCAAGCATCAATGCTACGAGGAGTATCCGCGATGCGACACAAAGAAAGATAATGACTGCCCAAATAAAGGCGACACCCGGATTGCCTTTGTCCACCCCCAAACGGGCTCCGAAGGCAGCTATGAAAATCAAGAAGACGAGGACGACAAAAGGACCTGCTACCAGGATGAGCGACGCAACTTGCCATAAAATTGTCTCTGCCATCGTCGGAAACTGGTAGTTCCATGCGAGCGCGTGCAGTCCACCATGGATTATCCAGGAGACACAAAGCAGAATGCGCATTATGAGATCATCATCAACTTGAGCGACTGGTCCGCCACCTTCATGAATCGTTCGTTCCTGGTAAAAAAATTGGTCAGCAAGAAGAAAGCAGAGACGATGGTGGACACGAACATCAACACCCATTAAGGATGTGTTTTCCCCCTCCGTAGTGGAGCTATTGGTGGATGGCTTTGGTTTCCACGTACGGATGAAGTCAGCCAATCCCGAATAAAAATAGCTGAGCTCTTCCTTCCATGCGTTTTTCCTGCGTACCACGATGGATCAGTATTAGTACGGATGCTCACATGCCAATTGAAATCACTTACAAGGTCAAGTCTGATCGCGGATATCGTTCTGCGCCCGGAGATAAATGGTAGAAAGTATGCTGACTTTCGGGACGGAGTGGCTTCCCCTGCCAGAACGAAAGAATTACCAGTGTGAGGGCAGACACGGACATTATCGCAAGTTCAACCGGTGCGACTGCGAAGCCGTGTGAGTCACGAACAATTGCCTGTAATGTGAACCAGAGGAGCTGGAGAGTGAAGACTGCCTGCCCCAGCACATCCGATTTGCTCCTCGCTTTAATTTCCTTGGCCGAGATGAACGGATTTGCAACCTTATTCTCCTCGCAAAGCCGCAGGAATTCGAGTGCATCGATCGTGCGTGGTTTTCCATCCTTATTTTGAAAAAGGAAACCCCCCATCTCTGCGAAAAAGCTGTGGATCATCGACCAATCGTAACCTTTTTCTAACACATTTACAAGGTTGATCAAACACTACGCGACAACCGTATGAGAGGACATACCACGGAATTGTTTGACTATGCCTCGAGCCTTCCACCATTGCTTGCCAGCCTGCGAAACCAAGAGCTCAGGAGCCACGATGGCGCATATGACGAATGGCAGCGGTTTATACAACCAGTGTGCCTTAGTGTAATCGATGTCGAAATGGGTAGTATGCCATACGCAGAGCAACAGGGTGGATGCGCAATTGCCCAGAATACCCCAGATGCTTCGGGTCCCATTGCCGTTGAACTGTTGGGAACTGGAGTCTGTTGAATTGGTGGAGGCGCCTTGTACTATCGGAATAAGAAGGGGGAGAGCGGTGAAGAGTAAGTAGTCCATCGTGGGTTGAAAGTCACAAAAACTCAGTGGGTATTTAACGTCACCTTCGCCTTGGCTCTTTTTATGGATGGAGGCAGTGGATATCAGTGCGATAGATGCAATGAGCGCATGACCGGTGCCCGATCATTTGTCAGCTTTATGAACGCTTAACCAAATTGCGTCGACCAGGCTCCTCCTATATGGAATAATTGTGCAACGGCATGATGATGATGAGCGCTCGCAGTGTTGTGGTCTCGCCATTTGCATTCAAAGTCGAAGTCCAACATCAAGGGGTTCCACTTTGCATAACTCGTCAGTAGCAGCAAAAAGATAGCGTGCTTATCGTGAAGAACTTTGCAGGCACTGCAATGTCATCCGAGTCTCGGTTCGTTGATTTACGTCACCGTATCGCTCTTCGCTCGGCCTCGCAGCCTGCGCCGTGTTTCATCTAGGTTACACGTGCGCACATGGATTGGCTTCTTGTTAGATTATCCATGTACCGTAAGTATGTGGAAGGCGTACTGAAATAGATGAAGTCAACTTTGACCCCAAAGCGGCTAGAGTTTGGTAAGGGGCTATACGACGCAGTGGATACGAACACCTCCTCTGTACCTGCAATTGTGACGTTGCCTTCCAAGGTCCTGCCTCATATTTACACATGTGCAGACCAGCTATGCATCTTCAAGTTGGTGTGATGTCAGAGCGTGAGAGTATTTTGCCTCGCCGACCAACTTGAACTTCCGAAACTCGCCTGAACTTGAATGGCACTTTGCCTTGCCAAAGTTATCTGATACATACTCTTAATATGTGCACTCCCAAGATTACTGAGATTCGGCAGTGAAAGTTATACCCCGCTTGTAAGGGGCATCACGGTACCAGTTTCTGTCGCCGTTGCTTCAACTTGAAACAATATCAAGCCTACGAGGCTACGACTGGCAGTGTCTCAGCTTGATCACCGCCCCGACCTCTGTTCCTCTGTCAGACCCATAACTGGCATAGCGGCGGACATACTTTACTACTAGTACCGCTTCATCAGCCAATTTGAGTCGGTCCGAGTCAACGTCAACCAAGTTCGAAACAAGGTTCAAGTTACCATCAGTCGGGTAACATTCCGAGCAAGAAAAATGTGCTGAAAGCAATTGCATGGATGCACGTCTCCTGGCCTAGTCAGGATACAGAGTGTGCAGATGGTAAGCAGTATAATGATGTATGACGAGCCTTTGTCATTGCTAGAATGATCATCATTAACTTAAGAATATATGCTGTCCACGAGATCGTTCAGTAAGCGGAAGGAGGTAAAGCCAGAGGCTAGCAAGCATCAATCCTACGAGGAGCATCCGCGATGCAACACCGAGAAAGAGGGCAAACACCCCAAATCAAGCGGGGGTGAAACCCGCGGCGTTTTTGTCTACCTCCAAACACGCTACGAGGACCGCGGTCGAAAGCCCGAAAACGAGCTGAAGACTGGACTTGCTGTCAAGATGAGGGATGCAATGCGCCATATCATTTTCTCCGTTTCCGTTGGAGAATCAGAAATCGTGCAATCCGCCAAGACGGAATATTTGCCATCTGTCTCTAGAAACTGTGAATTGCCTTGAGAGTCAACAAGGCTCTCCTAACAATATATTTGATCAGTCCTCAGGGATGCTTAAACGATACAGGACACGAACGGCAGTGTCTATTGGGGCAATCTCTTCCCCGTCAGTAGTCGATCGTGTCTTCCGCGTACCGAGAAAGTGGGCAATCGTTGTATGAAGAAAGCCGGGTTCTGACTTCCATACACGTTCCCTGGGTATCGCATCGCAGTAATGTTAATGCTGTCCCTCCGCGGTGAGTTGAAAAAAGTTCGCCTCTGGATGTCGTTCTACCCCCAGAGGTAGATTGTAGCAAACATGCGGACATGCTGGACGAAATGGTATCCACCAGAACCAAAGGGTCAGTAGCGTGGGGCCAGCCATAGTGACTACGTCAATCTCGATTAACGTGACTGCGAGACCGTGCGAGTTACGAATGACGAGCTGGAACAAGAACCAAAGGAGTCGTAGGATGAGAACTGCTTGACCGTGATGAACGTATTTGCGATTTTGTTTGCCCACGTAAAGCTCTAAAGATTCGAGTGAATGGGTCGTGCGTGATTTGCCTTCCTCATCTTTATAGAGGAAATCACCCATATTCGCAAAAAGCTATGGGCCATCGGCCACTTTCTCTTACATGGACGCGGGAAAAGATAGGTTATCAGATGCTATACAGCGGTTGTCGAAGAGGACATACCACGAAATCGTTGGACTATGTCTCTAGCCTTCCACCCCTCCGGCGCCAAAAAATGAAGATATGGTAAATGGCAGTGGTTTGTCTTAGATTGTCTAGCCAGTATGCCTTAGAGTAATCAATATCGAAATGGATAGCATGCCATATGGAGATCAACAAGGTGGATGCGCAGCCGCCTAAAGTAACCCAGATGCTTGGTGTTGTCTCATCGCATGTGTGCTGCGCGCAATTTGGTTCATTACGTCTGTGGGGACGACTTGGGTGTAAGATAGTCAAGAACGGCAAAGAGCGAGTGGTCCAGTGGGACAGGAGTCCAGGAAATGCAAAGCGCGATGAGTTCTTAGCTTTCGCCTCAACTATTTTTGGCACCAGCGTCAGTAGACCGGAAATGCAAGTGAACTGTTTATCCGGCAAGCGACCTATGAGCGCTTGGCCAATTTGTGAGAGTCCTCCTTAATAGTAATGCGAAAGAAGAACAGGTGATGACAAGTGCACGCACAGTCGTGATGAACATGGGATAAGATAAGAACTTCGGACGCGCCCATTGAATGGTGGCGTGATGGGTATGATTGTTCCATCATTCCATCAGAGTCACGCTTTCGTCCGTTTACGTGTCACTCTTCGCTCGGCGCGCCGTGTGTCATCGTGCTCGGAGATATCTGTTTGGTTTCCTTGAGACCACATCATGGTGTATCGTGTGGGAGATGCAGCTGTTGGAACACGTAAAACTTGCAGTGATACTCCCAGGACGGCACCGGAAAGGGAAGTCTTCAAGGAACTGCAACGATCTGTGGATGTATCGTCTGTCATCGTCATGGAACTTCAGACAGTCAGCGTAGGAGAAATTTGCCTTGCGAACACCCCCTGAGGTTCGCGTTACACCAGATGACCGATTCTTGGCTAGCAGAAAGTCGATATCTGCTTCGATAGGTCACTCGGAGAGCCGACGCTGGCAGACTACGCTCACACCTTCCTGGACAGTTTTTGCCCCGCTTCAATGAACCGCCCACTCCTACCGGCCACCGTTGCGTCGTTTAGAGTCCACGTCAGAGTTTCGCCTCCACTGGCATGGAAATCCTTTGCGGACGCTGACGTGGATTTGTACGTACATCTAATTGGTCATCGAACAATTCTTCAAGTCAATCGAGTCAACAGCCGTCTTGTGGATTCCCTTGCTGTCGCACTCTCGCGGCTTCAAAATCGTCGACGCCGTTCT
>QFES01000906.1:1045-20783 GCA_003316375.1 Tylopilus plumbeoviolaceoides
GAGCACCAGCACTTTTGGTCGAACTAGTACGATCGCCTGTCGCAGGCTCTACCTTGGCCTTTTTTGAATTAGGCAACACCGACTTGTCGCGTCCATGTGCGTTGGGCCGTTTGAATCCCTGAGCTGGCGCCAGGCTTAGACAGTCAAAGAGCATCTGCTGCCCTTGTTTAGCCGCGTTTGCACCTGCCGACACATGTTGCAGCTGTGGTTTCTGCTTTTCGTCCTCTTCGTCCTCTTCGTACCCAGTATTCCAAACTGATTTAGAGATGAATGCCGCCGCATAGTCTTCATCCGACAAGCTTGTCTTCCGCTGTTGCGTCTTGTCGGGATACTTGCAGACCTGTGTGATATGCTATCACGACTGTGACGTGAGTGCCGAAGCACCAAAACACGCATGTCGCACATCTTGTCGCAAACGCTCTCCATAGCATCGTCGTCTGTTGTATCAATGATCTCACCAAAGTACCTACAAATAGACTTGAGAGGCATGTCAAGATATTTTACCCAATGTGGTCAATTGATCGCTTACGACATGGCGACACGCAGAGACATTCTCTGCAAGACTAATAAGCTAGGACGAACGAGAGTGGCCACGCATGAGCGACGAAGGCTGAAGGTAAGTTGATGGTGGAACATACCGCGCCTAGGCTGTCTATCGACCGTTGACTGGGTTCGGGGGCAGTTTTGAAAGAGGCTGCATCTTGTCGCCTGGCGTGCACGCTAGATACTAGCCGCCGAAGACGGAGAGCATCTTCACGTGCTTATACTGATGTAAGCTGTGAGCGAATACACGGCAATTGACATCTCACAATAGTACAATACACAGCGAGTGGGCTGACAGAGAAACGGTCAACCCAACAAGCAGGGATGACACAAGTGCTCACCAGTCCATCTCGGCCTGCTCGACCTGTCACGGTAGGTTAACTTCAAAGAGACTCTTGTAGACAACCAACCTGTTTCCTGGTAGTACCCTAGGATTCATGAGATATGGACCATTACTTCATGTGTATTTCATTTACCTTCCATGCTCTTCGGAAGATCATGGTGAATAATATAGCTTAGGTACTAGTTAGCACAGGACCGGCAAGAGCTAGAGAATTGCAAGCATACCACACATCGCTCTTGTCAATCTCCATTCCGAAGGCAATTGTTGCACAACCTGACAAATATATAGATCGTTCGAACGAGAAATTCTGAACACTGATGACGCACCACGTCAACACCGCCCTCACCATCTCCCAATCTTTCAACGTTTTACTCAACGTTTTCGAGCTGTTTTCGGTCATCAACCTCCCAGCCACAATCACATTGGATCGTTACTAACCTGATTCCTCAATGATATGGCCATGCGTTTAGTCTTTTTCCAGCATCTCGTGTACAGTCAGGATGGGGAAACACTCTTAGGCAAGGTCTATGGCCGCAACGGACGCGTCCTTTTGGAACACGGGTGTGCAGAGATGGGTCGTCACCTGCTCATGGTGCATGGCTGTGGAAGGGCGTGTCAATGTCAGGCGATACGGGTACTGGGACCGCTCAGAGTCCCAAACACCCAGTGGTTGTAGTCGGTCAGGACAAAGTAACGGCACTTAGTGTTTCAGGCACACTTCCCAGATCTGATGCGCACGGTTATCACACGGGTGAACAATCCACAACTGGCATGAACTCACGACCACCCAAAGAACGCTCGCAATGCAAGATTCCTCGCCTTGCAGGCAAGCAAATATGGCTGGGCCATCAATCAGCCGACCAATGTTTTTCAGCTCTCTGCCTACAGAACGGAGTTTGTTCTCGCCAGAAGCTGTGGCTTGACCGATGGCAAGGAAGCGCTTCCGATGAGGCACTGAAGGAGAGTGGCGCTGTCTGGCACGAACGAGAGAGGTCAGGGTAGGAGTGTAAGATGAGATATATATTTCAGACAGACTCCATTGACCTTTCCGAAATGGACCAGCAACGTGTACAGGTAGCAATGAGAACTCAGCGGTCGGGCACCACCATATGCATGATCCATCTGGGAGGGACGCTTGTAGGATATCGACGATGGGCCCGATGATTCTATCCCAGATTATGCGTAGGAAGGTTGCAAGTTGTCTCGACACGTCCTCCCGCTTTGCACGCTTGGTCAATGAGCAGAGTTCTGTGGAAAGACTCCGAACACTCTCGTGCTTGATCTGCAAGGGGATATGGACAGGTTCCCGATCAAAGTAAACGATAAGTGCATCGCAGGAATACTGGCTCACATTCAAGGTGATGACCAGTCCTTCAAGCGCTGCAGATCGGAGGTCTGAGAAGGAGGAGGAAGTGAGAGAGACCGGGTAGTGCGCGAATATCGGTCACGATTTGTTGTAACTTCAGATTAAGTCGCCACAACCATTCGTGTTGATCAGAGCTATCAGGAAAGTTGATCGTATTGCAGATATGCAAGGTGTGCTGTGTAAATTTATTGGCTAATGCTTTCCCTATGAGGCCAGACTCCACGATAGCATGCAGAAGCAAGTGGAGGCAAGTGAGCTGATCCCAAAATAAACTGCGTCCTTGTTCAAGGAGTTCAACTGCACGGTGAGAGGAATAGTTACGGAGATATGCGGAAAAGGAGTCCACCGCAATGGATGATGAGAGCTTCTTCAGGATGATGTGATGTTTGGGCAAAGAGGGTAGAGTGGCTAGATATTGAACAAGAAGTCGAAGAGTGGGTTTCATATGCTCAAAGCAGCGTTTCGTGTGAGAATTCTTCAGCAACTTCAACCCATGTCTTAGCAGCAGAGACATCAGCAGGAAATACAAGATGGGAGAGATGGGACAATTAGGCACAGAGGTCGAACAGCTCTTGCTGATCGCCGATATTCCTTGAGCTCATGAATCGGATATGGAGGTGACAAGCAAGATTGTTTGGGGATAATGAAAAATCTGGGTGTCCTGTCGGACGGAGTGCGAGAGCCTCTCGGTTGACGACAATGGCCTCCTCAAGATCCTCCATCCCCCCAAGCTGCCTGTACCGAGTAGAGAGGTGAAGGGCAAGGTTGCCCAAAGAAACAGAGCGATCTGGATGTCCTGTCAGACGGAGTGTGAGTGGCTCTCGCTCGAGGACAATGGCCACCTTAAGATCCTCCATCCCGCCAAGCTGGTAGTACCAACTTGAAGTAGAAAGGTGACCGGCAAGGTTGCTCAAAGGAGACGAGCGATCTGGATGTCCAGTCGGATGGAATGTGAGTCCAACCCATGTGTTGACCTCGCTTAGGGGTCAACGTTTCAATGGGGGTCAACGTTAACCGCGAGGTCAACATGCCCCACGGTCACACCAGGTATACCCCATATATCATCCGAGTCATCTCAGCGTTCTGCAATTTTTGTGATGGCCCCATATTCCTGATGAGATTGATGGATCAGTGATAATTGTTTGTTTTCCCTTTCCTTGGACTGGCTCGAGGATACTGGATTCACCAGGAGCGCCCCGTCCCTGCTCTAGTATCAGCATGGTACATAGTCAGTGCAGCATGTGCATTCCAGCCACTAACGAGTCTCCCGGGTTTGTACTAGTATTGTCCTTGTCGCCTCCCATCTACTAGTAGATCGTGAGCGATACACGAATCTGTTTGTTTGCAGCTGTCTTACCACAGATTCGTCCTTGTTGCTTCTCATTAGCGAGTGAGTAATGCTCGAATCCGTTCATTCGCAGGCGTCTCACCACACTGGCAGTGTCGTCCTTGTTGCCTCCCATCCAGGGCGTGAGTGATGCTCAAATACATTCTTTCGCAGCTGTCTCATCACAGTGTCGTCCCTGTCTTCTGCCATCTAGATCGTGAGTGACGCACGAATCTGTTTGTTTGCAGCTGTCTCACCACAGTGTTATCCATGTCGCTTCACATCCAGGACATGAGTGATGCTCGCATCTGTTCATTCCCAGCTGTCTCACCACAGTGCTGTCCTTGTCGCCTCCCATCCAGATCGTGAGTGATGCTGGAATCCATTCATTCGCAGTTGTCTCACCACAGTGCCGTCCTTGTCCCTTCTTATCCAGGACGTGAGTGATACTCGAATCCGTTTGATTGCAGGTGTCTCACCACAGTGTCGTCCTTGTCGCCTCCAATCTAGATCGTGAGCGATGCTCGAATCTGTTCGTTCACAGCTGCCTCACCACAGCATCGTCCTTGTTGCCTCCCATTAGCGAGTGAGTGATGCTCGAATCCGTTCATCTGCAGCTGTCTCACCATAATGTCGTCCTTGTCGCCTCCCATCCAGGACATGAGTGATGCTCAAATCCACTCGTTCCCACCTCTCTGACCACAGCATTGTCCTTGTCACCTTCCATCTAGGAGGTGAGTGATGGTCAAATCTGTTCGTTCGCAGGCATCTCACAACAGTGTCGTCCTTGTCGCCTTCCATCTAGATCGTGGGTGATGATCTAACATGTCCGTTCCCAGCTGTCTCACTACAGTGTCCTTCCTGTCGCCTTCCATCTAGGCCGTGAGTTTCAAATCCATTCGTTCCCAGCTGTCTCACCAATGTCATCCTTGTCGCCTCCCATCTAGGAAGTGAGTGATGCTTGAATCCGTTTATTCACAGCTGTCTCACTACAATTTCGTCCTTGTCGCATTCCCAATTAGCGAGTGAGCAATGCTCAAATACGTTTGTTTGCATGTGTCTCACAGTAACGTCCTTGTCGCCTCCCCTCTGGATCGTGAGTGATACTTGAATCCGTTTGTTCGCAGCTGTCTTACCACAGTGCCATCCTTGTCGCCTCTCATTAGCAAGTGAGTGATGCTCGAATCCGTTTGTTCGCAGCTGTCTCACTAGTGTCGTCCCCATCGCCTCTCATTAGCGAGTGAGTGATGCTTGAATCTGCTCGTTCGTAGCTCTCTGACTGCAGTGTTGTCCTTGTCGCCTCCCACCTAGGAAGTGAGTAATCCTCGAATCCGTGCGTTCACAGCTTTCTCGTGTCCTGCTTGTCGTCTCCTATCTAGGATGTGAGTGATGCTTGAACCCGTGTGCTTGCAGTTGTCTCACTAGTGTCTTGCTTGTTGCGTCCCTTCTAGGCAGTGAGTGATGCTGGAATTTGTGCATTCACAGCTGTCTCACCCATATAATATGTCATGCTTGTTGCTCCATCCAGCGCGTGAGTTTGTTGCTATCTCTACATCTACACTTATGGTGATTCTGGTGATTCTGGTGGTGTCAATGTAGCTGGTAAGTGTTCTGAAATCTTGAGCCAATTACTCATTGAGTCATTGCACCTCGTTCAGGAGGTGAGCCATCATCGTGTTGCACCATTTCATCACACTATTATACTTAATTGATCAATCATATGTAGCTAGTGAGTGCTTGTCAAGCCTATCCTGCACAGCTATCTGACTAGTTCATTCTATGTATGACTTATTCTGTAGAAAGTGAGTAATCAATGAATTCAATATTTACTATTCTCTGCTTACTGTACTGTGCTGACTATGTGACTTGTAGATTGTGAGGAAACTTGACTCGTCATCCGTCATCTGTGCCTATGTATTTCTCTGATCGCCTGGGCATCTTCTCAATTCATCTAGCCTGTCAGTTACTCTATCTACCCACACACCTGTTCCCTCATTGTACTTCTTACACATCATGTAGGATGTAGGTGATCATTGTGTCTATTTGTACATGCTCATATGGATTCCACTGTGTTTGTCGCATCGTAATCCTCCCATAGTTCATAAGTGCTCATGGCTCCAGGACCTTCATAGACGACTTATGCCTCGGATTATGCATTGTGACCCATATAGCAAGTGAGTGTTTCTTTAATTGACGCTTTCAATGTCTCTGAAGAGAATATTTGCATCATCCTATTTAGATTGTGAGTCACTAGTCACTGCTTTCACTGCTGATACATCATTATACATACTTGTTCCATTTCTTGTAGATTGTATGTTGCCATCTGATGTGTATTTCCACTTCTCTTATCAATGTATTGCACTCATACACCATGTAGCGAGTGAGTTAACCTCCAAATCCCTTTGTCACAATAGCCTCACGACACTATCTTGTATCACTTCTAGGGAGTGAGTGACCATCAAATTTATGACCTTGCTGCCGATTCATTGTTGTCTTGTGCTCATCAGCAGTTGGTCAGTCCCTGTCCCCTAAGCAGAATTCGTACTTCCTGATCCTTGATTGCTATATCATGCCCTTTACATCACATCTAGCAAGTTCATGATCATCATTCTAGGCTTTCAAACTGACTAATCACTGTGTCATACCCATTGTGCTATGCCTAGGAAGTGAGTGCACAGCCAAATCCGTGCATTGTTAGATTACTGACCATCATCTGTTTCTCATCTAATCCCTTTTAGCTCATGCATTATCCTCATGCCTTTATGGTCACCTAACTGCATTCACTGTCATATCCTTTCTAGAAAGTAAGTAGCTGTTAGATCCTGGCTCCCAATTCAACTCATGATTTTTCATTACATATCACATCCAATCTACTAGTAGAATGTGTGTTCATGGCCAGAAAATATGTGTACACTTGCCTGATGCTGGTAATATCATGCTTGCAGCCTTTCATTCAGCAAGTAAGTGATTTCTACATTCATGCCTTTACCAGTTGACAATCATATCATGTCCATTACATTGTGTCTAGCTTGTAAGTCATTATTTAAAATCAAGCTATCACAGTCGTCTCAAGAGTCAAATGCCATGCAGTCCATCAGTAGTTATTTGTCTTCATGCTTCCAGACCATTTTATGAACATATTGTACCTGTCACACCAAACACAGCTCGTGAGTCATTGTTGTATCTGTACTTTCACTGTTACTGCTGTCTCATGATTTTATGATTTTCGTCTGATGGAATCCATTATCCAGCCAGTATGTTTTCATTTCAGCCATTTTACAATACAACATTTGAATCCCATTTAGTCTGTGAGTAATTGTATCAACTGCGTCATCACACCCACTCAGCATTGAGCTATGCCTTCACATCCTAGAGCGTGAGTGTCCAAATCCTTTCACAGCCACCTCATGACCATGTGGTCTTCTTGCTTCCTATTTAGTAAGTCAGTGTTCAGACTCAGATTCATGTTTTCCAGACTTTCTTATAATCATGCATGTCACATCTTTTATAGTTTGTGAGTGAATCCAACTTGCACAGCCATTTAATCACAACCTTAGACTTGTGCCTATTACAACCTATCTAGAATGTGAGTGGTTGTCGACCATGTATGTTTGCATTGTTCACAAACCATGTGATATTTGGGTTGTTTAGGGCATAAGTGATCATCTGCTCGGTTCCCAGAATCTTGCTGACTATGCCCTTTGTTTTGTTAGCTCATGAGTGATTGTTAGATTTCATGCACAAATATTCTATACACCAATTTCGCAATGTCCATCTAGATCATAAGTGATTATCTACACCATGACAGTTGTCTGACAGACTGCATGGTCCCTCTTGCATCATTTCCAAAGAATAAGTAATCATGTATTCTATGCTTTTCTGGCATGTCTAAGATTGTGCTCATGTAGGGTGTGAGTGATTTTCGACTGTATGGCTCTGTGGCTATCTCACCAACCATGACTCATTGCACCTCACCTAGGTTGTGAATAGTTATTGACTACCTGATGTCAACGGTGTTCTCAAGTAGTCACACACAACAATGCATGGCACTCGACTAGGTTGTAAGTCCCTGTGGCTTCCATATTTTTGCTTTATCTCACTTATTGTATCTCATCCAGAAAGTAGGTAGTTGTCAATGGGGTGCTTTCACATCTTATCACCCTGTACTTCTCAATTCCTACCTAGGAAGTGGGTAAATGGCAACTCCACATCTTGACAGTATCTCATAGATATTATCCCTCTTGTTACATTCCATTTAGCTTGTGCATTATTGTGAATATCGCATCTGAAAACTTTTCCATAGCTTCCCACTTGCATCTTGTCTAGGAAGTGAGCAATTTTGACACCATGCTTCATAACTCATCTTATCCATGAGTGATTGTCAGCTATCATGATGTGCTTTGATCTATATCCTACAAACCATATTGGTCTTGTTACTTCCCATTCAGCCTGAGAAAGTAAGCAGTTGTTGACTTGAATCAGGCTAAAATACTTCTACTTATTCTTTGTTAGAATCAAGAAATCACTCAGGGTAGTGAGAAAATTCTGGCATTGGAAGCAGCAAGGTGCCAAGAAGCTTAGAAGCTCAAGAGAGATTGTGAGACAGAGGTCACTTGCATTTGGGTAGAAAAGGCCGATCTACAAGTTGCCCTTGACACTCTGAAAAAGGAAATGATGAATGAGAAAGAGAAACTGTCCATTGGTATTGCTGATTTTAGATGATGAATTTATGACAGCACCATTAACGGGGACAACCCCTGATCTCAAGCCCTCTGAGAGTGATACCCATCAAATTCTCATCCACAAGGCTCTTCTCAAAATAAGATTGGAAGATTGGACATCCACATATGAGGACATCGAGAAGGTCATTTTTATCTTTCTTTAATGTCTCCACTCATTTGCATGTAAAGTCAATAGCCAATCGGCTCTTGTGCTAATTGGAAAGGGTGAACTTGAAAAGGCAATGCAAGTTTTTGACCTTACATTTGGAAACTACAATCCACAAGAGAGTAGCCTGTTGCTGCTTATTAAGGTATGGATTTCAGATGTTTCTTGGGTCCGATATAGCCAAAAACACATATTTTCCTAAGCAATAATGTTGTTTGTTTCCCAGAAATATAACATGGCGATCTCACATGTACATGACTTGATATCTGTCTCAAGAAATAGCAAGGCAATATATGGTTATATCCAGGTATGTCACGTCCATGTCAGTTCAGACCATACTAGTAGACACACTTATGGTGGTGTCACCCAGGTCCTCAGAAAAATGTGTCTAGCACAAGGTGACTATTCACAAGCTATTCAGTCACTCAAATGTAGGCAACACCTTCATTGTGCACTGGCTCCAATCTTGAGGCAATTTCACTCATGGGTCACTTCTATTCATGGTTGTCACACCTACTAGTACTCACTCTTTGGGTGAGATTTTTGGGTGGAGCTTTGAAGGACTTCTTGTTATGGTTTAGCAATGTCAATGCAAACATCTCTATGCCTCAGGTCGCCTGTAGGAGGCAACAGAAGCTCTGTTCAAGATACTCAATTTGCTCGGTGATGAAATGGAAGCAAGCAAAGTAACAGCTGAATGGGTAATGGGTGTGTATCAGAACCTAACCCTGGTGGATGCACTCACTGTCTACTTTCAGTACTAAAGAAAAAATGCCTTGACAAGCTCAGAGAACAAGGTGATGCAGTGCTCAGTTCTGGGGAATATGACAATGCGATTGGACAATACACTGTTGCATTGTCACTCTGTCCTGAAAATCCAGTAGACATCATCGTCAAACGATCCAAGGCAGGGGCTTCAAAAGGATTTTGGGAAGATACATTGGCAGATGTGAATGAGGTGCATGCATCATGTTCTATTCATTGTACTACATTAAATCATCATCCCCAGGTGATCAAATGGGACCTGTCATTGCATCTTGGATATGAATGGAAGTACACAGCACTCCACGGTGTAAGGAACTACCATTCCTTACAGTTGTAGGATCTATCCTATGACCTCTACACGACTTCCCCATTGTCGTCACTCACGTCCTTAGTGATCCTATTCACCCGCGTCACATCCATCTGCTGTCTGTCGTTGTCCGCTTGTCCGCTCCTACAGGAATTGTCCGGAATGTCCTGTCCTTTGTCCGCAACAGTCCACATCACACCGGAATGTCATTTGAGGTTCATGACCACTTTATTCTATGACGTTGGACATCTTGGCTAGTTCCTTATGGTTTTCGACGTGTAAGGCATGAGGTACTTACACTCCATATGGTCCTGTCATACTTATTTCAAATTGGTGTTGTTATGGCAGTCTGGAGTATGCTCCGGACTATAAACTGTTTGTCAGATGATTTGAATGCATCTTGCGCCCGTTAGCATTGATCACATTTTGTAACGACCTAGACTTTTAGAGTCGTAACGCTCGAGGGCAAGACAACAATTCGACCAGTGTTCAAGGCTTTAAGACTAATCGTCAAGTCCAAAGCGAGTAGATGAGGATAGGGAGCGGTACCCTTAATTCGCACTCAAGCCTAAGGCGAGGATTGAACAAGTGGATAAGACTGCTGTTTACTCTACTGTACATGGGTTTAAATACTGAGGCTAGACGAGCACAGACCAAGCTATGAACTACTACGTATGGGCGAGCGATGCTGCGTACATAGCCGTGCACAGTCGAGGCTGTACGAGTAGGAAGGTGGAGTCATACGGTAATCCAATAGGAAAAGGAAAAGAGATCATACGATATGTTAGCCAATGAGGATGATGAGAAATGATGAAATCGTAACACATTTCGCTCGTCATCCTTTTGTTCGTCCTCGTCGTCCTCATTGTCGTCCGCTGTATTATCACGTCCACTATCGTCTGTCACGTCCACATCTGTTCCGACCACAGTGGTCACACCAGTCGTCACTCTCTACACACCAGACAACTGTCGTCCATCTATTATCGTTCGCCTCTTGTCCTCCTCAAAGCCTCCCAAGTTCTTTTCCGTCCATCCCTCCTGGTTTCCTGAGGTCCGGACCTCCTTAGGACCCTCCGGACTCTTCTGTCTTTAGGTCTCCTCCTTCACCAACTCATCAAGAGTCTCTTTAGGGACGAACCTATTGTTCCCTTAGATCATTTCTTTTGTTAAGGACCTAGTTGGACTTGTCCTTCAGGATCCCTTACATCCCTTCAACGGTGTAGAAGATTACAGTGAAGCAAATAATGTCTTCCCCCACATGATTGTGATCGTTGAGAAGTCTCCAAATGAAGAAATACACCATTTGTAATTTTAATTGTATACTGAGATCTTGTACCTCAACTGTTCATGTAGGATTGCAGGTAAACTATCCTGATCTGCAAGAGATATTCATCACTATTGAAACCACCTATGATGAAATATCCAGACTCTGTCCACTTGTCCTCATCAATGTTAAAATAGGTCAATTGTGTGATGCATGGGAATGGTTTTGACTATTCAAATCAGAATTGCCATTCAAGAAGCTCGTCTCTGAGTTTGCAGTGACAAAGATAGATCACATGCACATCCATCAATCTGTCGCAAAATATTTTGAATGGATCATGTTTTCCCATACCTGGGAAGGTGAAGAGCCAACATTCCAGGATGTCAATCTAGTCAAATCAGTCTGGGGATTGGACAAATTGCCACTGAATGAGAAGCTTTGCCAGTTCTGCAAAACAGCTTGTGAGAGTGGTCACTGGTGGGCTTGGTTGGACACCTGTTGCATAGATAGGAGCATAAGCACCATCCTAAGCCAGTCCCTCACTTCAATGTATGACTGGTATGTGGAAGCAATAGAAACACTTGTGTGTCTCACAGATGTCTTGCTGTCTGTGTTACGATATGGACATGGTGTGTCTTTTTCTTTCCTTTCTTGTCCTTGACTTATTGTGACTCATACATATGCCTACCCTAGACTCCTCAATGATGTGTCCTTTCCTCCGCAGGCCTGTTGCTGCACATCCACATTTATTTCCTCTTCCATCATCATATGATTCTCCTTTCTTTTCTGATTCACTCCTCATTATTGTTTCACTTTCCTAACTCGTCGTTGTACCCAACTCGTCGTTGTACCCAACTCGTCGTTGTACCATACACAGACTTGGTCTGTGCACCATTCCCAACCCTATATAAAGGGTAGTAGCTGTACTTGTATTCTCTAAGCTAGTTCTACGCAATTCACCATTGCTTGACACTAGTCCAGGCCTAGGGTTAGGTCTGAGTATCTCTTCGCTCCAGCATTGTCAAGGTTGACTTTGCTCTCGCTTCATCATTACTCTTCACACATGGTTGCGCAGTTGTCTTAGGTCACTGTCCACGTACAACTACGCCACTCCAACTAGTTCACGCTCAGTAGCGTAACAGTCTGCTGAGATCAGTGCCCTGATTGAGAGCTGATGAATGGGTCATGCCTGGACTATGTGGCAGGAACTACTTGCCTCAAAGATCATCCAGTTCTACAATCATGAGTGGAAGCTCTATCTTGATGATGGGCATGCCAACCACAAGGACTCCCCTGCAATCAAGCATGAACTTGCGCAAGCCACAGGTGTTGCTCCTGAAACTGTTATGATTTCTTCTTTTTCTCCTTATCCTATTGGCTCACTGATTGTATGATTTCTTCTTTCTTTCTCATTGGACTCATTATCATTCCACTTCCTTCTTACTACTTACATCTACACAGCCTTGACTGTGCATAGCTGCATACACAGCCTTACTCATACATACATAGTAACACATAGCTTGGTCCATGCTAGATAGTCAACAGTATAAATACCCATGTACATTACGATTACTCCTCAGTCTTATCCACTTGTTCTTCTCTTGTCTCTAGACTTGAGTCTGAATTAAGGATACCGCTCTTCTATCATCTCATCCACTTGCTTTAGGTCTGATGATTGACCTTAAAAGTCTCGAACACTGGTACTTGTTGTTGTCTTGCCCTCGAGCATCACAACTCTGTCTAGGTTGTTACAAAAACTATCATGTTGTTTCATCCAGAGAATTTGGAAGTATGAGAGAAACTCTGCAGCCTGAGTAGCATCCTGCCGCAATGCCATGGTTGAAGAATACATTGCACTGTAGGAGTTCATCACTCTCTATGGTTGAAACCCCCTCTTTCACAGCTTTCCAGGTTGCCATCCCACATCAATCTGTGTCAATCCAGGTCCAATCTGTCCTATCTGTGTCAGTCCAATCTGTTTCCATTCTGTTATTCTGTGTCCGGGTTGTCTGGACTCACTACTGCTGTTCATATCACTTCGGACATTGTGCACTGGGGCTTTAGGCCTGTGCCACTGTCACTGCCATACCATAGAGGCAGCCCTCTTTATTTTCCTTCATGTCTGACAGGGATGACAGGGTCCCTGGAAGTTTTCATGTAGTATTTCCAATAGCTACATTCTACTTAAGAGCTTGTCTAGCTACATATGAATAGATGATCTTCTTGCAGTCTGAAGGTCACCTGCCCATGTGCAGGATCATCTCTGAGTCATCTCTCATCTCCTTTTCCTTTGTCTTCTTTGTCTTCCCTATCCATTTTCAGGTCCATTTCCAGGTCCACTTCCATGTTATCCAGTTCCATTCCAGACTTCCATTTCATGTTTCCTGTGCTCTGGATTCTCTTGCCCATGCTATCATTCTTACAGCACAGCAACAGGCCCTGTGAAGGAAAGGACATGTCATCATAGAAGTCTAAGGCCAGTTGGCATATGAGTTAGAGTGAGTCAAGAGACAAGAAAGGAAAGAGATTGTCATATCCTGTCCTAACTTTAACCCTCTGAACCAACTCCAAACCACTCACTCATGAACTCCAAAGCATTTATGCCTAGGACTTCACTTCCACCCTCCAGACTTCTTTAGTCATCACTTATGTACACATATTTCCCCTTTTGTATTAGCTCCGCTCCCTTCTTGCTTCCGAGCCTGTGCTCGCACAGCTCTGGTTATTTGAGCTCCATCTTACTCAGCTCTGCCTTACTTATCTCCTCTTAGTATAGTTTCCATTCTTCGTACATAGCATCCCTCAGGCTCCAACCCTTCATTCTAACCTACACACCCTCCACCACACCATATGCTTTCCATTCCATTCCATATGCTCACAGTATAGCATCTCTGATATCTCCGTTTATTCCAGTATGAACTCCAACCGGACTTCATTATATAAACCATGTCTCCTCTACTATGTAATTTCTTAGCTTAAATATCGACTTGATCTATCGAATTCCTCCTTTGACCACTGGCACTTCTCTCTTTGATAGGACTTTCTTTGTCCTAACTACACATCGTCTACCTCCACTTCAAAATATTGGGACACGAACATCAGCAAGGGCACAGCACATAAGCTGAGGCCAATGTCCCCTAGGAATCCGACAACTCCAGAGTTTCAGAGTTGCATAGGAGTTCATCTCCAGCATGGCTCTAACAGAGATGAGTCAAAAGAAGAAAGAAAAAGGTGGTGCCACATCCATATTGTAACAATTATCTCTCCTAGACATCACAAGGCCTGCTTGGACTTTGTAGAAGCTCATAAGGATTGGACTATAGAGGATTGGAAGAAGGTAAGTAATATGGTCAGATGAGACCAAGATCAATCACTTAGGGTCAGATGGGCACAAATGGCCATGGAAAAAAGCAGGTGAGAGGCTCAATAATAGGCTGGTACAAGAAACCCTCAAATTTGAAGGGGGTTCTTTGATGATGTGGGGTTGTATGGCTTGGCAGGGAGTTGGCTTTGCTACCAAGATTGATGGTAGGATGGATGGAAACCTCTACCTTCAAATAATTTTGAAGGATGAGTTGCAACAAAAGGTCACTATACCAAGATAGCCCTCCTGATGTAATAGAACAAGTTCTGAATCTTACTCCCACCATTTGTGCTCACTCCAACCATCCTATTGTGTATTTTGGCACATTTGAGCCATGGGCCAAAAAGTCACTACACTATGTGTCTTGAGTGAATCCTACATGGTTCACTTTTCCTATGCAATCTTGAGGTAAAAAATCTCATTACACTTTACTACATTTTTGGCTACACTTTGGTTCATTTACTTTTGCTTGATGTTGACTACACTTTGACTATGCTTTTAGTCCGCTTTTTTGTACACTTTGTTTATTACACTCTCTGGCTACACTTCAGCTACACTTTTGACTATGTCACATGACTGTGTGAATTTATTGTCAAAGTCATTTCTGAGAGAGTCATCCTTGTGGGAAAAAAAGTGTGTGACAGAAAGATGCTCATGGGGTCACATGACCGTGGGAAAATATGCGAAGATGCTGTCAAAGTCATTTCTGAGAGGGTCATCCTTGTGGGAAAAAAGTTTGTGATGGAAAATGCCAGGAAAGGTCACATGACTTGTCACATGAGAGGGGGAACCCTAACCTCGAGGGGAGACTCCTAACCCTAAATGGTCCATAAAAGGAAGGAACCCTAACCCTAAGTGGCCCCAGATGGTGTGGGGCGGGGAGCGGAAGATTAGGGAGGACCGAGTATCGTTGTATATCCGAATTGGTCTGCAGCGGTTTTCGCTGGCTCTTACCTGTCAGCACTCTTAGCCGATGTTCTGCATATCACCTCCCTGACCTGGATCCGCCCACAGTATATAATGCCCAAGGTTGGACCACCCTTTCAGACAGGATGATCTCTCCTTCCACCACTCGCCTTTCAACGAGTATCTGCCTACTGTCCACCATGTCCAATTTAGGCCATGGTACCGGTGGTTCCACTATGCCAGTCTCTCAGGCCGGCCGAAAGCGTGCACACTCCAATGCATTGGAACTCAGTCCAAGAAAGAAAGCGTCAGTCAGTTTCTTCGAAAAAATGGGAATCTGACTTTAACATGTTACATTTTTCAATAGAACGACTCAAGATCCTCTGGTACATCATGGCAGGCACTTTGGTCGCGCGGTGTATGCCTTTTGCAACGTGCAGACCTTGCTCACGAATGGGATAGTCATAATTGGTGAGGACGCAGACCAGAACCTGGAGTCATTGACTGCCGAGTAAGATTACTATAATCGTTGTGCCCTGTATATTACTCACTACCCTGTCGTTAGGGAACGCAGGGAATATTCAGTCTTCCGGGAGCTCCTCAAGAGTATACCAGGATTGGAAGGGCGGATTATGGAATCCGGAGAGGGTGATGTGATTGCGATTGCTGAATTGGTGAGTTATATGATTATGATTGTCGCCCACCGGCTTCAACGGGCGAAACAGATCCAGAAAGGTGCCAATGGTTCCAGGGCGGACGACACTAAGAGTATGAAAAGTGCGATCATCGACTGGATTACCCCAAAGGGTCAAGCTCTGAATCCTCACATTCCTTGAAACGTCAAAGCTGGCCGCGGATTCAATCACGAGCGTACAGGTGCACTTCTTTGCCCTGCAGGCCTTGACTGGGCTAATTCCGAGTAAGTTCTAGTTCCAAGTTGCACTACTCACACTCGTTCTAAGTGATCCGATCTCACGTAGGACGAGACTAAAATTAAGTAATGGGCATATCCAAGTTGCAGGCGATCAATGGCCCATCCTATTGTATGCTAACTACACGTATGATCCCGAAGACCCGTGGAACGGGCTACTACGTAGCGGACTCCTGGTTTCAGTGAGGATCAACTTAGATATTGGCATGTTTCACCACGAACGAACTCTCACTTTACTTCTTACTAGGCATTTAAACATATTTTTACATCTCCGAGCTCTGTTGACCAGGAGCCCAAGGCGACCAGATCTGGAAATGCTCGCATTCATGGCATGCGTCGCGTGACAAGGGCATCTATCGCCTATGTTGCAACTCAAGTTTGTTTTCCCATGGACTTGTGCCAGTGGGAACAACTGCTTACTCTTGGTATAGGTTCGCTTCTCACTGACCTCGGCACAGGTGTTTTCGCGCACCGATCTGGTTACAGATTCCGAGAGGTTCTACAACAGTATCCTCGAGCTTCTGGATGATGTGGATGAGAAGGACGAGGTGGAACAGCTTCTAACTTGGTGGAACCGGTAGGTTTTCGGGCTGTATGAGATCATTCATATTACTGAAAGGGAACTCCAGCCAAGTCTTTCCTGCCTATGCGGATGTGGAGCGCCTACCTTCTAAGGACAGTGCGTTGGCCAGAATCCGAGAGAAAAGGTCGCACGCAATGAGATTCGGGGGCTCCGAGCAAACGTAGATGTATTTCCTACCATAGAGCGTTAATTACACTTCGACCATCACGTATCCCTATCCTCCAATCACATCAATTCCTGGACACTCCCAAATCTGTGTGAATCGGAATATACAATTAACAGACCAGGCGTCCTTTTCCAAGCTGATCCATCCGATGGCATTTCCCGGTTCCATAGGACTGACATGTTTTGACACCCACAATTAGCACGACTGAATGCAACAAGAAAGAGCGGACTGACAAGGTATTCAAGTTCTCAGCGGCATCTACCAGATAGTTTGGCCAAGCCACCTCAGGCGGACGTTGTTGGGCACTGGCCGCCTGGAGATCTCCGTGATAAAAATGATGAGAAAGCACGGACCGATGCGACATTTCCAGAGTATCTACGAGACGACTCCGCCCCAATCACCTCAAACCGATGACGTTTGACGGCGGAAATCTGCATGATTAGAAGCGGCAGGCATGAACAGAATGTTACGATGTTCCCAGACCGACGTTGTTCGATATTGGAGATCTGCGTGATAAAATCAGCAATGACAATCATACCAATGCGGTCTGCTCAGATAATTCAACCAGCCAACTTTGCCACAGCTACCGCAAGTTGATATCGTATGACAGTGGAGATCAACATGATTAGAAGCGGCAAGGATGAACAGAATGCTGCGACGTTTCCAGACGTACCAACTAGTCCACGCTGCACAACTACTGCAGACCGATGTTGTTCGACACTGGATATATGCGTGATAAAAGTAGCGATTACAACCATATCGGTGTGACCTACCCAGATAACCAAACAGGCCGACTTTGCCCCAGCTACTGCAAGTTGATGTTGCTTGAAACGAGAGAGCTATGTGATTTAAAGCGACAAGAATGTACAGACTAGGGTGATCTTCCAGGATGCACCCTCCAGACAGTAGCCACCAAAGGCTGACGTCAATCGACACTGGGACTAAAAGCGGCAATGATGCCCCAACGATCACAGGCCGACATCAATGGTGAGACCAATCAGGGTGACTCTGTGCGACAATAATAAACGGACCGAACTCTACCGGTAGTAATGATTCACAGCGCGAGGTGTTGTCTAGGTATATCCATATGGTTTATGTTCTGTAAATCCACCATCACTCCCAGAGAATACATGGGTTTAGCCTGAGTGTTATCAGAATTGAACATGAGACGTACATTGCATCAGTTATAAAGCTAGATAAACCTTGGTCAAACTCTCACCGTTTTCCTGATGTATGTCACTCATAGAAGCCCACTGTGCTTGAATATTGGTGTGATGGTTGAACAGATGGCCATGCTCACATAACGGAATGAATTTTTCAGTTGTATCAAGTGGGATCTGTCCATGTCTGAAAAGCGTTTGGCATGTTTGTCTGATGTATGTATCTACCAAGGTTGAATCTGTAATGCTTACGTTGCTTTACACACAACAAAGTGGACATCCGTTGAACATAGTTGCCAGGTAGCCAGTACATCGGTTCCAAGGAACATCCACCATTTCACCCTTGATGTCCAGTTGACAGAGCCATAGACCATCAGGAAGTAGACTACATTAACCACGAGGTACAGTCAAGCCCATATACCGTGTGAATGTTTAGTAACTCCCTCAACAAACCTAGGATGGAAAGTGTAGCTCATACCTCCATCTGTTACGATTTCATCCTTTTCATCGTCCTCATTGGCTAACCATATCGTATGATCTCTTTTTCATTTCCTATTGGCTCACCGTATGACTCCACTTTCTTATTCGTACAGCCTTGACTGTGCACGGCTATGTACGCAGCATCGCTCGCCCATACGTAGTAGTTCATAGCCTGGTCTGTGCTCGTCTTGTCCCAGTATTTAAACCCATGTACAGTAGAGTAAACGACAGTCTTATCCACTTGTTCAATCCTCGCCTTAGGCTTGAGTGCGAATTAAGGGTACCGCTCCCTATCTTCATCTACTCGCTTCGGACTTGACGATTAGTCTTGAAGCCTTGAACACCGGTTGTCTGTTGTCTTGCCCTCGAGCGTTACGACTCAAAGTCTAGGTCGTTACACTTGGATAAGACTACCTACTTGAGCGCAAGACGTTGCCTCAGAAGATTTACTCTATTCGCGAAGAACCGATATTCGCCCCCTCGATACGATACATCAGAAGAATTGCCCAGAACTAGGTTGGAAGATACTTAGTAGTAAGCAACGATGTCGGACCCCTTTAACATGGATGATCTCAAAGCGGCACTCATCGATGCCATGAAAGAAGGCACGAAAGCCGAAGAAACAACGAAGAAGATTGCCGAGCCAGGCAAATGGGACGGTGACAAGAAGAAGTTCCGTCTATGGTGGACAAAGATACGTCTCTGGGTTTCAACTCAAACCTGGAAAAATGATAAAATACGGGCCACGGCGGTCCTACTACATCTCGAAGGAAAGGCGGAACCCTTCGCCCAACTAACGATGGAGAAATACCTTGACGCTGAAACGAAGAAGAATAAAGACGGAGATCTTCTCGGAGAAACAGCTTGGCCCGATTGGACGCAGCTTCAGGAGGAAGTAACGAACTTCTTCCAGATTAAAACCCTGGAATACCAGTCGTACCAGGAACTTAAGGCGTTCAAACAAGGAACCATGCTCACCGCGGACTTTCTCCAGAAGTTCGATATCCTGAAAAGAGAAGCAAAGGTGTCGGACGGAGAAGCGGCGCACCTACTCAAACAAGCGGTTAGATTCGCTACTTACCAACAGGTCTCTCTCCACTGCGAGATAGAGGATGACGAGTACGATGATCTGTATAGGCAATACGATGCCTACGGAAAAACTCTCGAAAGGATCCATGAGGAAAGAGGAGCGGCTAGGGCGGCTCAGGCCCCAAAGCCTTACCGGGGACAATACCGTCCTTCTCAGGGCCAGCAAGGGCAGAGCCAACCAAGGTTTACGCCCACAGGGACACAGCCCGGCCGCGGAGCCCCCATGGAAATAGGGATGCAGTACGCCGGTGATACCC